>JAAGNO010001715.1:0-42688 GCA_033439905.1 Ceryle rudis
CTCTGGCCCCACTCCAGCAGGTCCCTGTCTCTGCTGTGCTGAGGACTCCAGAGCTGGCCCCAGCACTGCAGGGGGGTGTCCCCAAAGCAGGGTAGAGGGGCAGGATCCCCTCCCTCTCCTGCCCACCCCCAGGGCATTGCCAGCCCAGAAAAAATAGCCCAGCCCTGAGAAAATCCGTAAGAAAAAGGCTGTCTTCAGGGGGAGGTCCCCCCAGCCACTCTCACCATTGCTGCAGCTGCCCTCGTCGCTCCCATCCCCGCAGTCGTCCTTGCCGTCACACTTCTGCGTGTTGGGGACGCATTTCCCGTTGTCACACTTGAAGCTGTCAGTGGCACAGCCTGAGGAAACAGCAGCCCCTGAGAGACAGCCGGGCACCAACCCTGCAGCCCCACAGGGCTGTGCCCACCTCCCTGCATCCCCCCCACCCCAAGACAGGCGAAGCCTCCGCAGCTACAACACCCGAGTGGCCTTTCTGCCCGTGGGGTGAGCTACTCACTGCACTGCAGCTCGTCACTGTTGTCACCGCAGTCGTTCACGTTGTCACAGACCCAGAACTTGGGTTTGCACCAGCCGTTGTGGCACCTGAACTGCTGGTCTGTGCAGGCTGAAAAGGGAGAGCGAGAGATCAGGGGAGGGACCCGCCAAGGCACCTGCGAGGTCACCAGGGAGCCACCCACCACCATGTCTACCACGGGAAAACCCAGCAGCTCTGGCAGCGGGTGTGCGAGAACATGGGAACAACTGCAGCAGAAAACACCGCGACGCCTACGTAAACACACAAACACATGGAGGCTACAGCACAGTATTCCCACCGCTCCGGGGAACAAAACCACCTGGAGAGCGGCGATGTCGCAGGCAGTGAAGGCTGAAGCTGATGCTGCAGCGGCCCGACAGCCAGGGGCAACAACTGCAGTGCGATTGCCACCGCCAGTGGGAAGACTCCAGAGAGACCCAGGTCACAGTCAGCAGAACACCCTTTCTCAGAAAATAGCCCCTTCCCTGGGAATGAGACCCCAAACCAGGGGATCCATCCTCTCTAGTTTCAGCCCCTGGGCAGTGGCACGACCTGCAGGGCAGCTCTGCTGAGCCAACAGGAGACAACGTAATGCACAGAGAAACAACTCCCATGTATCTCACAGGTTTCCTGCAACACCTTCCTTGTTCCGGAACTAAACGCATCCCTTTACACCCTGCTACTCAGCCAAACCCACAACAGCCTCGAGGATTAAACAGAAAAACACACTCCCAGCTGGGAGGGACTGGAAAAGAGAGGGAGAATCCACTGGGAGAGGGTAGATTAGCAGGAATCCTGCGCTGGGAAAGGATCCCAAATGGATCCTCACACTGAGCGCCTCTGACTCCAGCTCCGGCAGAGCAGGGCGAGCGGTGGCTGATCTGCGAAGCCTCAGCACTAAGATGTGTTACCCGGAAGAGCAAACACCCCCAGACCAGCCCTTCCTGAGACAAACCAAAAAGAAACCAAGGCCGGACTTACTGCAGGATCTCTCGTCGCTGCCGTCGACGCAGTCCAGCCACCCGTCGCAGCGCATGCTCCTGTCGATGCAGCGGCCGGTGTTGCAGGTAAACTTGCCAGGGCAGGCTGGGAGGGGGAGGGGAAGGGAAAAACCAATTCGTGAGCCTTCCATCCATCCCCTCCACGTCCCTTCCCCAAAGCACATGCCGTTCCCTGCGCCTGCTTACAGCGTCCAGCACTGAAACCAGGTTTTTTCCTCAGAATAAGAGCAGGACTACACAGGGAGGGTTGCAGCAAAACAGGGAGGTTTGCAGCAAAGCAAGACATGTTCCTCTCCCCCGGGGAAAGTGTTTTTCCCAGTTTATGGGGCAGCCCAAGTGCAGAGGAAGGTCAGTCTCTGGGTCTCAGGTGAACCCGTTCCCCCCACAGCCCCAGGGTTTCAACTCACGATCGCTGGAGTCGTAGGACATGTACTCGGCAGAGAAGCCAGTGTCCGTGTAGGACTGGTCTGAGTGGAACCGGACTTCTATTTTGTTGGTAGTACTGGCCACCACAAACTGGGAACGCTCCCCACAGTACCTGCAGGGAGAGAGGCCAAAGATGAACAGGGTTGTAGGTCAGTGCTGAGCAAACCTTCCTTCCTTCCCCAAACTCCTCATCAGCACAAAGGGTCACTTCACACACCCAGAGAGCTGAGGAGCAGGAGAACAGAGAGCAGGTCCGATTCCAGCACGAGCTGCTGGACTTCTAGGTCTGACCACAGGATCTGGACTTTGCTGCCATGGGCAGAGAGCTTGGGCCGGTTGCAGACACCAAGGTGTGACCTCAGAAATGACTGGGAGAGAGTTCATCCGGATCCAGGCCCGACAGAGCGATGTCTCTGCCTAACACAGCAATGTCTCTGCTCCCAGATCCACCGTGTCTCTGATCTGTGCAGCCCCTAAAGCCACAGGGTCCCATCCCACAGCAGCAGCACGCAACAGTCCCAGGGGATAATCCCCGCTCCCCTCTGGCCACGAGGCATCAAGAGCAGGTCAGACCCAAGCACCCTCCTGCCTCTCGTATCCCGAAAAGCACCGCAGCAAGTTTCAGGAGAGCGCGAGGTGCCGCGGAACCAAACGCCGCTCTAAGGGCCACGAGCGCGCGGCACCTACCTCGTGCTGTTGATCTGTATGTAGTCCTTGGTGCAGGAGCTGAATGGGATCCCCGGCTCCAGCAAGAAGAACGTGTTGAAACGCACCTTCACGTTCTTTCCAGAGGGAACCTGCAGAGGGAAGCAGAGGCAGGGGCATGTGGTTTTCTGGAGCACAGAAAACAGGAATGAGTTTTGTGAGAAAAGGGTTTGGAGGGAGGAGAGAAAAATAACCGAGAAAGAAAGGAAGCAGAGCAGAAGAACCCTCCTGAGAAGGCATCACAGCTCCCGCTGTCCTTTGGGTTGCTTGGCTTGATCCCAGATCAAAGCAGCACACTGAGCAGGGGCTGGAGCCAGACCTCTGCCAACAGCACCCATTCCCCCAGGGCAGGCAGCTTCCCCCCACCAGTGCTGCCAGCGAGTGACTGCCCTGTTCCAACGCCCAGGTGCTCCAGGGCTTTTTGCATAGGGCGACAGTCACTGGGGGCTACAAAAGTGCCACCTGAGGTTCAGGCATCTCGCAGCCTCTTCTGCCTTTGGCAGCAGCTCCTAAAGCCTCCCTCCGGCCATGCCAGACTCTGGCAGCATCTGCCCTCGGCTCGCTTACACCGTGCCCTGTGTAACCAGGGTCATTTGGCAGACTAACTAAGGCAGAGGGAGGACCTGGTCTTACCTCGATGTTCCAGACACAGTCCATGTCTGGGGGGTAGTGCGCTGGGTAATAGGGAGTGGTGAAGGTGCCGCTCGGTCCGCTCAGAGTCCCACCACAGACTAGAAGATAAGCAAGAAGATGAAAAGAGGTTAGAGACGTAAGGAGATGTGGTTTTCCTGAGCCTTAGCTGCCTATCGCCCGAGGCAGGAAGGGAGGCAGATGCAACAGTCTCTAACGAGGTTAAGTCCATCTCTGGAGAGAGCAGCTCTGCTCCAAGGCTTGGAGAGAACCCAGGAGATCAATTAGGTGCTTCCTGCATACACCAATCTGCATGTCTAATCCAACATAATTCGTACGTTGCCCTTCTCAAAGGACATCATTATGGCAGCCAAGAGCAAGGCGAGCTCCGAGGGCCAAGATGTGACCTGCTTCCAGGTCTCCCAGCCCTGGAAACAGCCCCGGCCGGTGGAGCAGAGCCACAGCTGCACTGCCCTCTGCAGCCGCCTGCGGCAGGGAGAGCTGGGGGTGCTGGGCCAGCTGCTCACCTTTCATCTTCGGGAGCTGGAAGAACTCAGCCTTGAAGCCGGGGAATCTGCCCTCCTTGTTGGTAACCAACATGACGAGCATGACATTCTGGGAGGACAGGAAGGTCAGGTTGTAGGAAGGGGCATAATTCCCACAGAGCCTACGAAGGGAAGGACAAAATCCGTTAGACACCACTGCACAGAGAGCCTCAAGCAGCAGAGAGCCTCTGAGGAAGGACAGGACCTCAGGTACCAGCAGGACCCCACAGCATCACCCTGCCACCTCACACCAGGACTCCGTGACATAAAGATGCCCGACAGGGACACGCACCTGACCAAAGTGTGGGGCTCCACGGGGCTCAGTGAGTTGTACACCTTGATGTAGTCACTGTTATCTGTGCACTGCTCCAGCTCCAGCGTCTTGAAGGTCAGGCTGATGATGGAGTTGGCGTCGGCCCTCAGGGTCCAGTAGCAGAGCGCGTTGTTGGGGTACGGTCTGTTGGGGAAGCCTGGCGTGGTGAAAGTGGTGATCTCCCCTTCCTTGGCATGGAGGGCAAAGATGCAATTGTCTGCCCAGGAGAGCAGGGAAGAGTTAATGAGGCCAACGACGAGGTTCTGCCCTGCTCTTCCCTGAGAGGCAGAGGTCAGGACCCTTGGCTGCCTCTTGCTAATCTCCTGCCCTCTACAAGGTGAGGCACTGGGCAAGGAGAGCCAGGGCCACCTGCTCCTGCTAGATAATGGGCAAGGTCTGCACCGCAGCCTGGCCCACCCCACACCAGCTCCAAGCAGCACAGGGGGGTCAGCAGAGCATCTCTTCAGGCGTTTCCCCATCCCACAAGGGAAAGCAGCACCCAAAGAGGCCATGTGAGACTGAACAGGAACGGTACTTACTGTCCCGAGCGGAGTGAGCTATGCTGGGGTCGGCAGCTGCAGGAGGAAGCAGAGGTGGTGTCAGTGTCGGGCTGTGGGAAGTCCCTGGGCACAATGCTGAAACTGTCCCTGGGACCCACAATGATTTGGCTTTGCTGGTGGGGTCTCCCCCTACAAGGTGCCACGGGGAAGCTGCTCCTGCCTGGGCTCTGGGGAGTCGGGGAATCAAGCTTTGCTCTGCAGGAGGGAGGGTTCACCCCCACCCTTCTCCAGATGGGTTCGGAGGAGGACACAGAGCATTCTGGCAAAGGGCAGCGGGTCCACGCAGCCTCCCCCAGCAGCACATGAAATCTGGGTCCTGCCACTCGCCCTCAGAGTGGTGCCCAAGGGAGGGCTGGGACCAGCAGCTTACCCTGCCCCCCTCCAGTGAAATATCCCCCCCAGTCCCACGCAGAGGCCCAGGGATGGTGGATCCAGCACTCACGGAAGGTGATGACCGACTCCACCTTCAGCATGGAGCTTTGGGGGCGGGGGTTCCACCTCCGGAGCAGGCTCTGCTTGTCGGCCATTGCCCTGTCCAGACGCTCCTCCCGGTACTTGGGGACAAGGAACTCTGACCAGTAGTAGGCAATGATGCTGCCTTCGCTGCAGGAGAAGGGCGAATAGGGGGTGAGAGCAAGGACAGACACGGGAGTGAGGGCTCATCTACCAAGGTGCCTCCATTCCCAGCGGCCCGGGAATGAGGGTATGTGGCTGCCTGACATCCCAGCACCACCCTCTGCTCCCAGCCAAGGCTCAGACAGCACCTAACACCCACCTGAACGCAGTTATCACTGTCTCCTTGTGGTACGGGCCAACATCTGCATGGTTCCTGTAGATCTCCTCCACCTGAAGGGTTTAAAGAAGGGTGTTCAGCACGTCTAGAAGTGAGGAGGGTGGGAAAGACACTGAAGATAGACAAGCCTGCTATAGAAAATCAGGGCACATACCCAGCATCCCTGGCTGCGGGAATTGGTAGGGGCCAAAAAGAGGAAGAGGGAGAGTTGAGAGTCCCAGAAGTGCCCAGACCTGCACACCACAGCCTGCTCTGACTCGGCTTCCCCGGGGGGAGCACAACGAACAGCCCAGTCTGAGGGGAAAGGCAAGACCAGCCACAGTGTCAGCACGGAGGGCAGACACCCTCCTGCCTCAGCTCCCTGACTCATCCACCCGCCCTGGGATTCGCTCCTACGGCACCCGCGGGGTTGCAGGGAGAGGCTGTGGCACCGGGCTGGAGCTGTGATGCCAAGACCCAGTTTAAAAGCAGGTTCCCTGAACCCTGTCCAGTGTCACAGTGAGCGGGGAGAGCGGAGGGGAGCGAGAAAGCTCCAAGCTGTGCTACATGCAAGAGGGAGAAGTGCTTCTTGTAGGAGGAGGGATGCAAGAAACCTCTTACCATGCTCTTCACCTTCTTGGCCAGCATGATGAAGTCCGGGGAGCTGGAGTTTTCGTAAGCATCAAGGAATTCCCAGTTAATAACTCGCAAGTGGCCACTGAAAACCTTCTGGACGGGCACGTTCCTGTCTGGAAGGCAAGGGCTCAGAGTCAGAAAGCGCAGCCAGGGCTGGGACTGTGGCATAGCAGGTCCCCAGTGACAGCAGCTGGGACAAGGTAGGGGTGGAAATGATGCCCCCCTGCTTCCTGGCACCTTCCCAGAGTTTGAGAAGGACATCTGAGCAACACCGGATACCAAAGCATTTCCACGTGGACATGCTCCCAGGGTACATCCCTACACACCACCACCCAGCAGTCATCAGACTCACATTTGAAGTGCCAGACCAGGAGGCCGGTGACGAGGGAGCCGAGCAGGAAAACAACGACTGTGACGGTGACCACCACCCGCCGCTTTGGGCCGCGCTTCTCCATCTTCTTGGAGTTCATAGCAGGGAGGAACTCCACCCCTTCGTCCAGGTTGTTCATGTCCTATGAGAGGAGAGAAGGCAGGATGGTGGAAAGGCTGCTCCTGACGCCCGGGTTGGAGAGGTCCAACCACAGAACAGTCCAGAGCAGAGCTACCTGTCCATGACAGCTCCCCGTTGAGGAGAGCACAAGGTTCTGCAGCCACCCCACGGCAGGACAAACCCTGAAGGCTTTTTCTTTGCTTTTCTGAACACACCTAATTCCTTTCCAGGCCTAACACAAGATCACCCGCTCAAGCAAACTCAGGGGTGAGTCCACACACACACACACATACCCATACCCCTGTGACCATGGTCACAAGCCCATGACCTCCAAGATCTCTGCCTGCTGGCAGATGAAGCCACAGACCAAAATTCTCCCCTCCCTGGTAGGTGTATCACCCACAGCTCGCAGGGCACCGCTGGCTAAAAATAGTTCATGGAAAAGAAAGGACCCAGCTACTTCCTCCCTTGACATCTGCACGACTCTCTTGTCAAAGGGTTGGACCAGAGGAGCCTTGAGGTTCCCTTCCAAGCTGGTATTTTATGATTTTTTTTCCCCTTCTCTCTCCAGCCTTACCGGGTACGCGGCAGCTCGCTGGGCTCCGGACGGCAGCGGGGACGCCACGGAGCAAAGTGCCAGAGCAGCACAAATTGGCTGCGTCCCAGCGCTCTCCTGCGCTCGCTTCGGAAGGGGTAACGTCATCCCCGCTGCAAACGTGACGCCGGGTCGGACGCTGCCTGTCCTCTCCCGGCCCAGGGCTGACACAAACGGATGCTAACAGCTCATGTTAATCGGATGCAAATGTCACAAGGCTCTAGAAGTCAGGAAAACCCACCAGCAAAGGGGATGCTGTGGGCAGAGGGACCTCCGAGCCCCCTGCGCAGAGCCAGCCCAGGAGCCGAAGTCGCTGCACGGCCCTTTGGGGCGAGGGGAATTACCTTTCCCGAGCCTCCCTTTGCAGGCAAGCCCAGCTCCCAACTGCACCTTTCTCCCCAGCTCCTTTCTGCCCTTTTCTTCACCCAGTCTCTGTCCTCCCCTCCCACCCTCCACACCTCACCGAAGCCTCTCCTCCCTGCGGTATTCGCCTGAGGCCCTTCGCAAAAGAAAGAGACTTGGCAGGCACCTTACCCGCCGTTTTTGTAAAGGGTAAACTTCTGTAAAGTTTAATCCTCTGCAAACAGTTACCAGAAGGCCACCAGGAGCAACCTACCAGTTTTCACACCATCTGCTCTTGGAATAACCCGAGTTTATCATTTGACAGCTCTCCACTACGGAAGCCTTTGTCTGTTTGCGAGATGTACTACCCAAGGCTGAGCAGAAAGACAAACACGAAGCCATCTCTGAGGTGTCAGGCTATTCTAGAACCAAGACATCACCATGATCCAGCCACCGCCAGAAGAAACAAAAGGCCTGGCAGGGCCCCAGAGGAAAATCCCACGGGAAAGGCTCCAATTCCTATTTGGCTTCCACAATCATAAAGGAAAAAAAACGGCAAATGTAACCTGAGGAAACTTCAGAATAGAAGGTGCCCTCGCTCACAGGGGGAAGACAAGAGTCTCTACATGCTATTTTGGGGCATGAGATGTTAAATCTTGGCCTTAAAAACCTTCAGTCCTCTGAAGAATTCCCCAAAATTCAGTCTCATTAAGCTGCCAGAAGAAAGCAAGGCTGGGGTACAAGCAGGAGATGTGGCTGGACAAGGCCACTGTGCCCGATGCATTTTAACATCCTCTTTGAGCTAAAGGCTGTGTCTTTGCAGAGAAAAAAACTCTTAGGTGGGAGGAACTAATCAGCGTGATTAAATCAGAAGGGAAACAACAGCTCCTCTCCACCTCCAACACACACACACAGACACACACACACTGCTCCAGCGATACCAAAGGAAGTTAGGCAAGAAAACTCACTAGATGATCTTTCTTTGGACCACTTCTCAGGCAAGAAAACTTACTAGCTGATCTTTCTTTGGACCACTTCTCTGCTCTTCTTACCTTCAGAAATTAAAGGTGTGTGGGGACCTCCAGGGAGGTTATTTTTGTTACTATTCCTATACAAGGTGCAACAGGAGCCACTGCCACTGTTACTCACCAGAAGTGATTACAGGTAGATATGAGGCTGGATCGGAAGAGGTTTCCCTCCCTGCCCTCTGTTTCATCTTCCAGATCTCCTCCTCCCCCATCCTCACACCTTACCTACACCCCAGCCAGCTCCGACACTGTGTGAAGCTGCTCTGAAGAGCTGTCGCATGGCACGGCCTGGGCAAGCAACTGTGATCCCTGCGAACCCCCGTCTCGAATCAAGGCAAAGGATCTGAAGCATCCCCCAAGCGCTACAGGAATGCTGGATCAGGTCGTGTGGGGAAGGTTTCAGACAAAGTCCCACGTCCTGACCTCTGAGTAAGAGGCTGAACCTTCCCCACCTACCACAGCACGAAAGGCACCCGTTTGACCTCAGGACCAGACTTGCCTGTGCCCAAATGGCGCAGGGTTCAGGCTCTGCTGCACATCCCTGTAGCGTAAAATACCTCCTCTCTGCGGTGCTGGCCACCATCCGCTGAGCTGGGCAGAAACCAAGGGCAGAAACCAAGGGAATCAAAAGCAAGACAGGCTCAAAAGATCACAGTTAAAACAAGAGATAAAGCAATTACAGATTTAAACTCCTTTAGCTAACGGTTGCTGCACGTTTCCCTTGTGTGGGCTGAACAGGCCACGGCAACAGGAAATGTAAAGCAGAGAGGGTCCCAACGCACGTCCTGCTCTCACCTTGTCCGTGATTCCCTGAGAAACCATCTCCAGCTCACAGTGACTCAAGGTCTGACTCTCGTGCCCTTCTTGAGGAAAATACTCCAACAAACATTACTGACAGAAAAACCTTCCTTGATATTCTCTCTGCCTTAGTCACAGGCTTGACTACTTCCTCTTGCTCCTCCTCCCTCAGCCCTCACCCCGTCACCTGTTTCTGGTCACAGCGTCAGCCCAGCTGGTGTGGCTGCAGCAGCCACGCGGTGCCCTGGCAGGAAAGCCACATGCCAATCAAGTGAAAGGGTCGGAAAGACGTCGCCCCATTTCTTCCGAGCCTCAGTTTCCCCTGGAGTACCAACTCCATTGGGAAACCTGGAATAGGAGCACGCACGGGTCGGTTTAAGTTGCTCTCAGAGGTCTCCTGCAGGCAGCTCCTCTGTGCAGAGAGCTCAGCGAGGAGGCCTGTGTGTGAGGAAGCCTTCCCACTCCTCCTCTGCAAGCCAGCCCCACGATGTATTTTTAGACAGCAACCACACTCTGCCAGACTGGACAAACCAGATGCAGAAGTGACTAATTCTGTCAGCAAGAACTTGAGCAGGCTCATGGGGATGGTGGGAACTGCCACAGTCAGCCCAGGACCGGAGGTGCTTACCAGAAAGCAGAGAGATCCTCTTGCAAAGAGGGATTGCAGAAAGGCTGGGATGTGCCACCGGGTCCATCTGGGATCAGCACCTCCCAGAGAGGCTGATTTGTGGCTTGTTCAGTCGCTCCAGCAAGACAGTGTGAGGTGTCCTGGGCACCACAAGCTCCCACAGCTCCTTTCTCCTCAAAACAGGCGCTGAATTTCTCTCTCCCCATCTGTGTCTGGTTCCCTGGACCCTGACCCACAGAAGGACGGGGCTCCTGGCCATGAGCTCCACCTGCCCCCTATCACCACCAGGTAATTGGTTCCTCCAGCACAAGGCAACTATGAGATTCCCCTGCTTCCCTTGATGTTTGTCACAGTCGGGCCTATCACAGAAGGTGTGCAACCAGGGCAGTCTGGCTGCTAAAGACCCGCTGTCTGGCACTGACGTGCACGGCACCTGTAAACTGCCAAGTTGGAGGTGGCTCAGGGAGGTCTGGGATGAAGCAGAGTCATCAGACGACAGGGTTAGACTTTTGCCAGGTAATTACACCCTGCCTGTGTGTCCAAGAGGCAATTCCCACCTCCCCTTTTCCAGCCACACCTGCCCCAGGTGGTGTTCAATGAAAAAATAAAACAAGTATCACAGGAGAAGCCAGAGGAATGAAACAAATCAACTCATCAACCAGCTCAGGACACGGCCAGCGAGCCAGGCTCAGAGCCTGGGACAATCCCAGCCTTGGAGACCAAGGAGGTGGGCTCGTGAAGTGCAGAAGGAGCCAAGAAAGTTTTCTTTTCAGAACTGGGTTATACTGAAAGAAAACACCAACTCTGTGGTGCTGGCATAAGGGGAAGCAGCCTGCTTCCTGTAAGAGAACAAGCTGCTGACACGCGAGTCGCGCCCTGTGCGCACCGTAAGTAGCTCAAGTCTCGAGATCAGCTCCTGTACCAACTCTTGCTGCAAACCCCAACACTCCTCCAGGAAGAGATCTGATAAGAGTAATCTTCTCACTACTTATTCTTGATAAGAAATAACTGGAAACAGCACACGTAAGAGCTAAGTTTCCATGAGGTGCGTTCGTGCTCTGTTGCCCCAACACGGGCAGTAAAGTAAAGCAGCAAAGAAACTTTGCCAAGTGTCTTATTTTTTTTGTCTTTGGTTCCTTATTAAGGGCAATGAGAGTATAAAATGATGACACCAGAACTAGCGAGGGAGTGTGGAGCAGGAAATAAAGGGCACGGGGCCCTCCAGACTGTCTGCCTTCCAGGCACAGAGGGCAAGTGCAGTAGTGAAAGATAGAAGTCACACACACCTATTTCACACACCAATTTGAAGCTCAATCCTCTGCAGTGTTCAATCATCTTGTGACCATCCTGAGTCATACGAGAAACCAAATTCCTGTAGGTTTATTACCAAGGAAACTGAAGTGAGGGCGTGCAGAGGACAGCCCGGGCTTGGCCCGCTGCTCCCACGCCAGACTTATCAGTGCAGCTGAGTCCTGCAACACAACAGCTCAAAAACAGTGGCCACGCTTCTGTTTGGGTCATAGCAGAGACTTCTACACGTGAGACGCAGCAGTTCTTGAGAAGGGGGAAATCAAGCTCCCTTCCAGGCCTGATACGTGTAGCTACAAGCCATGAAATTCCTCCCTACAACAAGCTCATGTCCCAAGACCAGAAACCAAACGTGGATGCAAATAGCTGAGTTAAAACACTTCTTTCCTGGTACAGAAAGTACTGTCCGAGCTGCAAATCCGCCCTCCAGCAGCCTAACACAACCAGCTGCACTCCAGACCTCGACAAGACTCCATCGCTGCAATTTGCCCACACTCTTGACCGATTCTTACACTTTTCAGGCGGATCTGGCCCAGGACATTTGAATGTTTGGAGCCAACAGAAGGGAAAACATGAGCACCTCTGACCAGGCAAAGCTTTTGTCTGGCGAACCCATCCCTCTGTGCTGCTCCCTCCCCAGCCCACGGGCCGGATATCACAGAGCCTTATTTGCCAGGCTTGGCCCCGGTGGCCTTTGGATGGAAACGGCACATTCTACCCTGGGCAAGGTGAGAACCTTTGGTCCGACACCTTCCCCATGGCCAGTCCCTCAAAAAAAAGCTCTCACCGCTCCCTCGATGGTTTTACAAAGTGATCTTTTGTTTGCCGAGCAAAGGTCTGGCGCGCTCTCAGTTGGCCTCAGCCTTTTTCTCATCGTGCCTTCCTTATCCCTGTTTGACTTTGGCACCAACAGCAGCAAAACTGGCCCAAGCAGCCCGCTCACCCACCAGCCACTACCCGACAGAGAAGCTCTGCACCTCTCCAAGCAAGAGGAGCAGCTTCTCCTCACCGTGCCCAGCTCTCGCAGCTCCTTCTCCGCGCAGGAGGAGTCGCAGCCATTGCAAAACAACTCACGTTTGCTCTGCTGTCATGTTTATGGGGGGCCAAGTCCAAGGACAGTCATTCCATGAGGGACAAATTCCTCGGGCTCTTGACTGCCAGGAAAGCAGGTAACATCTCTTCAGGGAAGTCCTCCTGATTCTGATCAGCTCCTTTTGAACTGACACAGGGGGAAAACTGATCCAGAACCAGGGGAAAGGACCTTGCACACTGAAGGGACTCGCTTGAGCACTCGGCCAGTGCGCAAAACTACCTTCTGCCAGGAGAACAGGCTGGGCAGGGGAGATCACACTGCACACACCAGTGTCACCCTGACCCGGCCAGGGAACAAGGAGCTTGAGCTGAATAGTATCAGCAAGAGCATCTCCTTCCCGCTCCTGCCAGTCACTGTGGCCCTGACACATGCAGGACAGCAGAGCTGGAGGCGAGGGAAACGTTTTCTTGCTGTAGGGCAGTTTTCTGATCGATGCCAGAACCAGTAGATCCTTTGCTGCTGCCAGATAACGACCGCTAAAGCCAGGCCTTGGAGGCCAATAGCGGAGAGCCTGCAGGTCAGCTTTAAAGCTGTCATGCTTTAACCTAAAAGCTTGGTTTTGAAAGAGCTTTGTGGCACACAACAGGCTCTGGAGGTGCAACCCAAACCCATCAGTCCCTGCCTGACCCTCAGCCAGGAAGATCCACACGAAAAGCCAAGGCCACGGCTTAAGCTCGCTCAGATTTCAAGGCACACTGATAATACGTCAGTTAATTAACGAAGCCCTCAGCTCAAGTCAGACCTTCTGATGGCTTTAACAGGTTTCGTTAGATCTGTTGCTAAACCGCCCGTCCCCGCACGCTGCAAGCAGTTCACCGCCGCGTAGTTTATCTTCCCTCACAGCCCCAGCGCCCAGCTTAAGCCGAAATCAAACCCCTCAGAGCGGCAGCGGCGCTGACATCGAGGTGATCTAACACCGCCACAGATCGGGTGGGGATTTCCACTTTCCCAAAACTGGTTTTTCTTTTCCTGCTCTGCTGAGCTCAGTGGAGTCCCCCAGACAGGTTCTCCTGACCTCATCCGATGGCAGAAGGGGAGCAGGATCCAGAGTCGCCCCGGTCACTCCTGACTGGTGAGGCTCAAAGGAACCGGAGCGAGTGGAGGACGAGGCAGCTCGGCTGATGGCTTTTGGGGAGAGAGCCACTGACCCCCCAGCACCAACTGCCCGCTCTTACCTGCAGTTGGGCGCTGTACCTCATGGCGGCACCGGTGGCCGTGGGGCCCCGCTCCATGGCGAGGGCGGCTGCCGCGCCGGCTCAAGCCGCCATAGCGCGATTGCTCCTCGGCTCGGCACGGCACGGCTCGGCTCGGTGCCCGGCTCCTCCTCTCCGGGCAGGTGCGGGAAGGCGGAAACACCCCGCGGGTCCCCCCGACGCTCCCGTGTTCCACCTCTCCACCGGAGATTAAGGCAAACGTCGTGCCCTGAAAGCCCTGCCCAAAAGCCCCGCAAGAGCTCCGCATCGTCCAAAGAGACCCTTTTTGCCAGAGGAAACCAGGAAAAATCTGTCTATTCCCAACACAAGGCAGCCCCCGGCAGCAGGAGGGCTCGCCCGCACTCAGGTACACAGCAGCTTCTTAGGGCAAAGCTTTATGTACCCAAGGGCTCATCCCTCCTCGGGTGACAAGAACTACCGTGCTCTGAAATCCCACCACAAAGATGACCCTCTCTCTGGCAGGCACAGGAACTGCAGCCTCTGTTTCCAAAACCACCGAGGGGCTGCTGAAGCCAAATATTCCCTTTAGCCCATCCTGACACCCGCTCTCAGCTGGGCTACAGCACCTCCAATGTCTACATTTATCACATTCAGGAGTAAGTCAAGACTGAAGCAGCTGGAGCAATGTTATTTTTCTTGGGAAGGGTTGTCTCTTCTCCATCCTACACGGGACAGTCTATACCAACACGTGATAGGCGATTTACATTTCGCAGGAAGCTGGTTTTGGTGTAACAGGAGCTGCCCAGGGATTCCCACTCTCCTGCTGGGTTCCCTTTGTTTCCCCCCTTGCTCTAAAAGGTCGCCTGCGCAGCGCAAGTTTTTGCAGCTTTTTTGCAGGTGTTTCTTTGGGGGGAGGGAATAAAAAAAGAGATGCTGTCAGGTCTCTGATCCTGCTGTTTTCTCTTTAGGTGAAAAATGCAACATAACGTCTGTGCTCTTTAGAGCAATGATGCTGGAAACACCTCCCCTGCTCCCTCTGCAGCTACCAGAATCCCACCCGCTTGCTGAGCTCTGCACAGCAGGAAGTATCTCCGGATTTAAGGTATTCCCCTTCAAAAGGTGGCTTTGTTAGTCAGCCTGCTGAAACCACCCGGCTGGCTGATGTCAGGAGCTGCTCTCAGCTCTCCCACTGATGCCCAACCCTGTCCAGCACTCTAGTTTTACAGCCACTCCCTACCTGGCTGACTGTAGGTGCTCCAGCCTGACTTAATACCCCCGTGAACCAGCATATTTTACGTCTAAAGCAGCTAGCCTGAGCTGAAACACTTTGCTTCTGCACACTTCTCCTCCTCAGCGTATCACCTAATCTCCTCCAGGCTGGTGCCAGGCAAACACCCGTGCTCTGGGATGTGGCTAATGAGGGCAAGATGCAGACTCGCTCTTGGAGGCCTAAGGTGTCTCTGGCAAAGAGCTCCTGGTTTCACAGGGAGCTGCTAATTCCCACTGCTCCATGTCGTTCAAGCCACCGACGTTTTACAAATGAATTCATGAGTCCAATTGGCTCTTTGAACAGTGGGGAAAAAATCTGGGTTGCTTTATTTGGTTTTTCTTCACCGTAGGGGGGGGAAAAAACCCAACTAATACATGTGTTAAACATAAAATATGATACAGCTGGGAGGCAGCTGATTTAAAGCCCTAAATGACACGATCCCTGTTTCTCTGCTGCCGAAGAGGTGATTTATTTTGTGGCTGTGTTGTTAAGTCACCACGATAGACAAGGGCCCCCCTCTTTTGGGGCACTGTACAGTCCCAAAACATCAAAGCAGCGACTCCCAAGAAGCAGTTTGCCGCGTGCCTTTGCGGTGAGACACTTCCATGTGTCTCTTTAGCCCGACTGAAGGACGCTGAGCCCAGCCAAGTCACTATGAAGCACAAAAATCAAGCCACTTACCCACATGCAATGGCAGCAGTCAGCAACAAAGCCTCTGTTTCTTCCTGGTTAATATCAGTTCATTCAAGAAAAGCTGTCGCCTCCTCCTCCTAACGTCTCTTCCGCGTCAGTGTGGCCACAACAGCATCATGAGAGCAGCAAGTCGAGGTTTAACACGCCTTTGGGAGGAAGGAGAGCACTTTAGGCGCCTTGGTCTTTGTCAGAAGCATTAGCAAGTAGTGAGAGCCGAATTGCCAGTGAGCTCGACCCCCAGGAGAGTCCCAGAGGAGACAGGGATTAGCCACCGGAGCAGCAAACGCTGTCGGAACGGGCAGGATACTTCTGCATCAGCTCCCAGCCCTGGGAATGCCATCCATGTGAAAGAAGGGCAAACGTAGCTGCTTACACAAGGAATGGAAGCAGGCTGCCTGGAGGGGAGAAGTCTTCTGGTGGAGGCAATTCCCAGGAATTCTAGCTCAGCAAAGGAGCCGGGTCCATCCACGCGAGCCACGCCAGCAAAGGGTCGGATTCCAACAGCGACAAAGACTCTTCCTCTCCACCGTGTGTCTCAAGGAGTCTGTTCTCAGCGTGACTCTAAGATTCAGATTTCACCGGCTGTGCCCTCCCACCCAGATTCCTGCCAGACAACCCCGAAACCACCCCAATCTCTGTTCCTACTTCAAACATTCAATCCGGTCCGGCAACTTCCCCAGCGATACAAAAGATTGGAAGAGAGATAAAACTCACAGGGTGTCCTGTTACTTTGCATTCCAAAGAGCAAATAAAAGGCTGATTCAGTGGGAGGAGAGGAAAACGTCATCCAGAAGCTCTGTGGTTTCCAGCTGAACCGGCAGCCCCCAGAGAGCAAAGGTGAACCCTGGGTACCGCTTGATCTGTGCAGGGACAGCTCTTCCTGCTTTCGGGACTGAGGGAGGTTGTCTTGGTGTGATTCAGCCTCCCCATCTGTAAGGCAAGGAGAATAATTACCGACCTGGGAGAATGGGACCTGTAAAAGTGCAGTGGGTTGCCCTCAGTTGGCCACATGCTGCTTTGAGGCAGAGCCGAGAGGTGGGGCAACTCTTCAGCAAGCTGTTCAAGGATTACTGTGTCATTTTGGATGGGAACTTACCTTTTGATCTCAAACGTTCCTCTCAAGAGCTCTGGAGTGAGAGCCCTGCTTCCAAAAAACAATCTCAAGTAGCTTTGCCCTCCTGAGATGATGAAAGCTGGCCTGAAGAAAGGGCCCTGGTGACCAGCTCCATCCTGTGGATGATGCAGGCATGAGAGCAAGCAAAGGATGTGACATGCAATGAGCTTGGAATGAGAAAGTCCACCCTCAGCCCTCCCAGACAGCTCTGAGACTCGCTTCCAAAACTAAGGAGGATGCTTTCTTGTGCTTCTGTTACTGATGGTGCCAGCCACGAGACTCCAAAGGGAATCCAAAGCACTAGGATACACACCACAAGATCTAAGCTCACTCCCATAACTACACTCCCTGATGGGTCTCTCTCCTGAGCTCTTCTGTGGCTCGTGAGAGCAGAGAACCTCTCTTTGTGAGCTCTGAATCAGCAACAGCAGCATTTGCCAGCCAAGCTGGTAAGTGCAGCAGAGTAGACAGGCCTGACTGCCTGGTTTCTGGCACTGCATGTTTTGAAACCTGGCTGCGCACTCGGGCACGCCCAAGATTCAAAGCCAGTTAAGGTCCTGCCTGCCCAGCAACCTGCACATGCCTGCGCCGAGGCTGTGAGCTGGGGAGAGACGCAGACAATGTGCTGGAAAAGCCCAGATTTCTCTTTGGTTTATTACAAACAAGCAGAGCTGACCCAGGCCCATTTGCCCTGGCTCCTTATTTTCCACAGAAAATGAAGTTCAGACTTTGTGCTGGTGTTACCTCAGCTGTTTACAACCAAAATGAGAAAGATGCAGCTTTTAACTTTTCACTTATTCCTCTTACTTCCCTCACGTGGTCGGTGCGGAGGACAAGGGATGTGGTATCCAGTGGGTTTTT
The DNA here is from genome assembly GCA_033439905.1 of Ceryle rudis. NCBI lineage: Eukaryota > Metazoa > Chordata > Aves > Coraciiformes > Cerylidae > Ceryle > Ceryle rudis. The sequence goes on from JAAGNO010001715.1 coordinate 17,477, forward strand.
TTTTTTTTTGCTGTGTTATGGTTCAGCTCCTGCTGTCTTTCACACAACTGATGCTCCTCCAGCTATCGCCACTAGTGGGGTAAGGTGAGACTGCACATCTGCACCAAGACAATCTATTCTCTCATTAAGGTGTCACTTTCTGTGCGCTTTCATAACCTCCAACCTAGATCTCCCTCAGTACATGAAAAAATTCTAAGCTCTTACTACCCCATGGCTGTTCTACCAGTTCTCTGAAGCTCAGACGTTTGGTGCTGGCTCGCAAGTCTTTGTGGGTTAAGGGTTGTCCACAGGCCAAAGAAGAACCCTCAGATTCCTTCCACCAAATGTCAGGGAGATGTTGGGAAACCTGCCTCACCTTGCAACTCCCCTTAACTCCTGAGAGAACTTCTCTTGAAGAGTCAGTGAGCTGGGAACAGTGGTTCCCAGCCAATTAGTTGTTGCTCTCTGTGATGCTTGACTTGTATTGTAAAAAGAGCAGGGAAAACATAAGCAGGGATTAAATCCAGCCCTAATGCAAAGCCTCATCCTTCTTCTGGAGCTCCTGAGTTTGCTAACTTAGACCAGGTACAGGGCCCTTTCAGCCCGCCCACACGACTTCTCCTCACTTCCACAACACAGTAAAGCTGACAGAAAAGAGAACAGCCCCCCACTCTGCTTTGCACCAGCTTCAAGGCCCCTTTGCAGTCAGTGACAGAGGCCAACCGAAGTTGGAAGTGCACTTTCAGTACAGGAACACTCTTCAAAGCAAACCTCAACACAACGGCGTACCAAGTTATTGGTATTGTCATTAAGCTCTTCGGGCCACCCCAGTGATGAGACGGAACTTACTTCCTTATGGCAGCGCAGCAGTGCCAAGGGAGATCGGTAACTCCTAAAGCTGCAGTGACTCAAGGGCTTCTGACTGTGCCCAAACCCCTAATTTCACCCTATAACTGAGAACACAGGAGCAATTCTCACCTGACTTACGAGCAACTTGCTTAAGCAGTTTAAAAATCCTTAGTGTGAATACTTTTTTTAAGTACTCAAGCATATTTTTTCCATGTACAGAAGTGTATTTTTGTGTGCGTCTCGTAAATACCAAGCAGCCCAAGCACACACTGAAAAATTTTCCCTTGTTGCCAAAAATTCATTCAGAGTGACACATCAACACGTGAAAGTCACTTACCAAGTTTCAAATGATGTTGGCATCTTTGCAGGTCCTCACTTCCAGGTCCTCCCTATCTCTTCAGGCTGCATCAGCACACCAGGTAAAGCGGCATGACCTTCATCAAATTTGCTCTTCTACTTTCTGAACCATGGTGGCCTTACTCTGGGTCAGCACATCCACTTCTTGATGCTCCCTCCTGTATTTGGTTGGCACTTTCTCCCTTTCTTCAAGTGTTGTTGCGAAACTGCCCGATCCTGGAGCTTTCGGAGACCAGCACATTTCTGCTCCAAGGGTCTTGCCTCTGGCAGGTGAGTTATTTCGCTCCAGGTCTTGCAAACTGGAGGACAGTGAGAAAAAGTAATGTTAGAAGATCTATCTGGTTGCCAGGCTTACCCAGTTGGTTTGGTGAATACTTCTGGACGTTAGGAAATAAATTGGTTGTTAAAATCTTTACCTCTGATTTAGCAGTTTTCAGGCCTTGATGCAGGATGCCACAGAGCAGATAAATCCACCCACAAATGGATTAGTCCACACTGAGTGGGTCACTTGACAGAAGATGTGTCATCCCTAAAATTAAATCATTAAGAGCCCAAATTTGAGCTACTCATCCAGAATTCTTTTTACAGACCACAGAAAGAAATAATTCCATGCAGAGAGTGATTCATCCTGCAAGAAACTGCCAGAGGGAGGTCAAATGATTTGTCCTCTGGAGGTATCAATGTCTGCAAACACAGCCCGGGGTGAGCAATTCAGATTTATCTATTTAGAAGTTCAATAAACAAGTGAAGAAAGATAAATCTAGCTCTGGCAGCGGTCATTTTTCTTCTGCAAAACTTTGTGGTTATTCTACTCCTTGTCATCCCATCACTTACCGGTACGTACCAAGGCTGGACAGAGAGAGGCAGGGTGGGAGAGACAGTATCTAAGGTTGGTGAAAATGAGTCTGTGGCTCAATACACGCTCACAAAACTCCCATCAGATGATGGTGCCAAGTTTGTATGCAAAAAGCATCATCCTCGAGAGTGATGCTACCCTGAAGGTTTTATCGAATGAGCGAAGGATCTGTTGGGCTACCATTAAATGGATCCCCTTAGGTGGGACTAATCCATCTACCCACCTAAGTACCATTTGAGTAAATCTCAGACTGAGATGAATTCAGTGAATTTCTATGTGAATGGTCCTCAGCCAGAAGGGTCCTGAGGTCAGGCAGCAGGTACCAAACTCAGGTCAGGCAGGACCGGGTACAAGAGCTGCGTCTTTTGCGGCTTTGTTCTAGTTTCTGTGGTTCGAGTTTGTCACGTGAAAAACAAGAAACAAGGTTTCTTGTATTTACCTAGAAAACTGTGTCAGTGACTTCAAGATGGAGTGTTAAAAGTAGGCAGGTTGATATCAAATCGATTGTAGCTTTTGAAAAGGAACCCTTGAAGTCTCCTCAAGGGGAGGTCATCGGGTTACGAGGGCATCCTGCTGAGCTATGTTCAACACTGACTCCCCCCACGATTTAAATAAAACAGAGCAGTTGTTAAAATGAAGATTAGGAAAGTTTTAAACGGCCTTTGGCAGTTTCAGCAGCACACTCAGTTCCTGCAAGCAAGGATTACGTAATCTCCTCCTGCTGGAAAGAAACCTGTAATCCAAAGTTTCTAAGAAATAATCGAGGCTGTTGGGTAACTCCAGTGAGCACCTCACTGTGACAAAAACAGGCTGCACTTCCAGTTTTTAATTAAAAAAGATAAGGGCAAAGATGCCTCAGAGTGCAAGCCCCTTTAGTTCCAGGCAAGAGAAACAGATGGAAAATGGGTAATGTCAGTAAAATACTTTCTCCGGGCCTTCCTTCTTCCGCATGCGTGCTCCCCCGCGCAGCTCCCGCTGCGGTTCTCCTCCAGAACAGCTTTCAGTCACCAGAGCGAGAGGACAGAGGAGCCACCACCCCCTGGAACACAGTCTAGCTTGAATGTACCCTGATCCACCACAAAAACACCTCGAGCTCCTCTCTGCCCTTCAGCCTACTGTGTAGAAGTTAAAGGTTACTTATTAAAAACAAGAGCTCTCTGCTTGCAGTCACTTAAGGGTTATTTTTCAACCAGGGTGGAAGCAACTCATCAGACGGGGTGGTGGCAAGTGAACCAGAGAACAGGCTGTACTTTGGTCTTGAAAGCTGGGAGTAAACAGACTAATCCAGCATATAGCCCTTCGAAATAAGAAGCCCACACGGCAACTGATGCTCTTTCCCCAAAGATCACAGACTTCAGAAGCAAAGAAAGCAGCCCTAAGCCAAGCAACAAAGAACGCAAAGGTAGCAGCTGGTTTAGCTGGGATGGTGCTGACATAAACAGCAAGACCTTTTATCAGCAGCGGCAGGAATCTGCGTCCCACTAAACACAAGGGAGCAGATGCAGGTTTCTTGTTTTGTTAAACTTAATACTGCCAAAGCCTCCTGCGTCCAGCGACAAATTCACTGGGCTAGTCCCAAGGGGACTCGCAGACATTTAAGGGGCTTCACGCTGCAGCCATCTTTTCAGCACTTGCTTGTAGGTTTTAACACTGAAGAACTTTATTAGGAACAGAACTAACTTAGCAGGATTATTTCACATTCTGAATTTAGAGGCTCTTTCATGTAAGTAATACCAGGAGGTTGCTCATTAACTTCATGACTAAAAGGACTTAAGAGCATCCTCACCTCCCTCCCGAACCGCAGCCCTTCTGCTGTCTCCTTACTCGATAGTTAAATGCGCAAAAAAAAAGGTACAAAAATCAATGAAGTAGGTCAGGTGCTCAGAAAATCTTTATCACTCCGAATTCCCTTTCCCAAGGTACATAAATCATCCTTCAAGTGCTTGCTTTAATGTGCTGTACCCACATGCCCTGCTTATTCCCTACTCGCAGCAAGCCACTTCTTTTACCAGATTTCCTCCAACCCACCCCTGAAGCCAGTGAAAAGATTGTACAGAACGAGAGACAGCCACGCAGCGGGGCCAGCACTGAACTGTACGACTTGTTTCTTTACATAGATTACATTCAGAAACTTGCAACTCAGAGCAAACCACGTATTAAAACCAAACAAATAAAAAATAAAGACTACAGGAGAAACCAGGTTAAAAAGAACCATCTCACAAAGCCAATGGATGATCTATTAGGTCTTGGCAAGCTGAACGATCATTGTGCACAAAATAACGAGCTGTACAAAAGCGAAAGGAGATGGCGGAGAGATTTGGAAGGCTTTCTGCACTTTTATTCTTCTCCCGGTCCAAAACATCTTCCGATCCGAGAAAACTTCGAGGTCATGTCAGAACAGCCACGAATTCATCTCCGGTATGTGCAAAATTCAAACAAATTTACACAGAGATTAAATTGCAAAGGTAAAAACAGAACTAAGGGCAGGGATCACGGGTTAAAATATTTTTTTCCGAGTCCAAGAGGCTACAGTTTGGTATATTTGAAATCAGATTCCAAACCTTTAAAACAAGCCACAGTCTTTTTTTCTTTTTATTATTCCTGATAAAAAGGTTTAGTTGTTGAGGAAAACTAAAGGAGGAACCTTCTGGTGAACACTTCCTTTCTCCTTTCCAGGATATTCCTGTTTGCTGACGGACTCGTTCACACATTGGCCTCCTGCATCTCCTCCACTTCTCACTCTTCCCCATGGGTTACTCGTTTGGTTTTTTTACAGCAAAAAACGGTCTCGACTCTCATCCTGCCTTTGACAGAAAAGTGTCATGGAAGTGGGATCTGTTCAAAAGAAGTTTGAGCTCGGAGAGAGAGGGGAGAGGTATTTAAAAAGTCTATAAATAGTACACTGGATGCGTTAGGGATCTACGTCCAGGCTATGCTACAAACAAACTCTGGTGTCCAAGCCACCGTCCTAAGTCACCTATATGAAAGCAGTGACAGTAAAGACTCCAGCAAAAGGAGGCATCTTCTTCAAGACTTTGAAAAGTCTGAATTACCCCTTCCAAGCAAGTTTCCCTGCCTAAGGAAGACCCAAGATCAAGGGCTGCGTCTACAACCCAATACGCACAAAAATGATATTCACAAAAAGCCCTTTGGATGGGAAGAGACCAAAGATAAGGAAGACATTTCTTCAACCATCAGCGCCACAGAACTTGGCTTTACACATCTGGACTGAAACATTCTGTAGGTGCAGCATCTTTTGCTGTGGAATTTCTAGCTAGACATCACAACGCTGACTCCAGACAAGCAACGTGACGCTGCCCAGTCCCATCCCTCGCCATGACTGAGGTCTTGGGCGGTCGGGTGGAGGATGACCACGGACTCGGGGAGGTTCTTGGAAAGCGATCCGTTTCCAAACCAGTGTTCACAGCTGATCCTGGGTCTGTTTTGGAGATGGAGCTGTTGTCACCACCACAGTGGAAACTGCTTTAGTAGAGCCAGACACTGTTCCCTGCTGGAGATGGGAGGCTGGTACTGTTTGAATTCGCACCTGTTTGAAATGGAAAGAAAAACAACTCAACCCACGTCAAGAACAACCCGGTGACACGCTGCACTTGCATTGCACTCTGAAGCGCTGGTAAATTCTCTGCCTCTGCTGCCAACAAAAATGCAGTTATACAAACGAGACCAAGCACCAAAACACATCGAAACCAGAATCTGTCACAAGAAGATCCCTCCATCTGCTGCTCACATGGGATGGTGGCAAGAGATCTCAAGATTAGAAAGGAAGACCTAAAAAAAAAAAACCAGTTTGAATAAAAAGCTCCAGATCAGCTGCTTTTGTACGTTTTCAGAAGGACTTGGATCCATCGGGTACTTCACTTCTACAGACTTGTTACTAGCAGCTCAAGACAGATTCATTTTAAGTTTCCAGGCAGAAGGATGGATATGCAAAGAAGTGATGGGATTTCCTCAAGAAACAGTGACCCGCAGAAGCGCTACAAGAAGAGCCAAGCGCATGGAAACAATCCTTCAAGCAGCTGGGAACATCTCCTGACAGGATTTTTGCCTTTCCTTTCATTATAGCGTTTCAAAAACAGTTGAAGGGGGAGGTAAAGGAGATGATGCGCTGCAAGTGCTTCACACAGGCACTACAGCCAGGCTGTGGAGCTGTACTTTTGATGGGATCACACGTACGAAGCACAAAGTTCTCGTGGAGATGTTAAGGAAGCAAAAAATTTCTTAGAAAGCAACCTATACGATCATTTTAGGTGCCGTTACCTGCGTGGCCTGGCCTTGCTGCTGCAGCTGCTGTAGTTGCTGTGCCGTCAGAAAACTCACTGGCTTGTTCCCAGCAATCAGCTTTGTCCCCGCAGGCATCGTAGTCAGGATGATGTTTCTACCTAATCCACTGATGCTAAGGAAAAAAAAAACCATGATGGAAGGTTAGTAACCAGCAGAGCAGGCAAGGTCTTTCAGTCACAACTTGTTCTTCAGTTGCTAGGAGATATCTAATTAAATAATGATTTTAACTAGCTTTTTTCTTCCCCCCACTAAACTGGCAAATATTTATGTCAACATTTATCACTGTGACAGAAAATGACTATCGCATGGATTAAACCCTCTAATTCTGGACTGGGCACATCACTGGGTTAGTCTGATCAGACCTGAACACTTCTCCCGGATTGCAGAAAATAGCCAAGCACAGCGTGTTCTACCCTGAAACATTAACAGAGACACTACCAGAACTCATGGAAGAACAAACAAAAAGACTTCACTATGTGAATGCCCGAGGAATTTGGGTTCTTTAACGGAGAGAGGGCCTCAAATTACACATATTTTTGGGTAAGTCACCAGGTTAATTCTTGCTCAAACACGCAGCTGGTTTCAAGGCAAAGGACGGGTTCTGTTCAGGGTTATTTGCTAGAACCTGCATCTCAGGGCACCTAAACAAAGATCATCTGCTCATCGCCATGCACCGTATTAATTCAGTTTCTACTGGACCTATTAACAGCCCGCAAGTCTATTCCACGCTCTGCATACAAGCTCCCCAGGAAGCTGCTGTACACAGACCTTCCTCAGCCCATTTCTAAAGCAAAAAGGACCAGATGAAAGTTACTCACTTGGCCCCGAGGTTGCCCTTGATGATGGGGGCAGTCACCACGCTCTTGCCCTTCACCGGCTGGCTGATCACCGACAGAGGCACCGTTATTCGCGCCGGCAGCTTGCCCTGGAGAAGTTGAAGGACACATGAGGAGCCACGGGGAGTTGAGCAGAGAAACTACTCAACAACACCCAGTTACCACTCAGCTCGCTTTTTAAGAGTCCTGGGAGTAGAAACTAACAAGCAGCTTTGCTGATGAATTCCGTGCTCCATTTCAGGCTCAGGAAAATTCACCTGACTCACTTCACAGCCCTCAGCCCTGAAAACCCACACCATCTTTCCACCACAGCATTTCTTTGGGAAGGATCACTGTATCCGCCCGTGATTTTTATCCGTAATGTCGATTAGCTTGAGCAGCTTTCACGATACGGTTTAGGGCGCTTTCAGTTTTGGGCATTAAAATTGCATTAAAGGGTAAAAAAAGTTAACACAAGTAACAAGTACTTCCAGTTCTGACACCACTCTAAGGGAAATTATTTCAGAGGTGAGGGCAAGATGCTGAGATGCACGAGCTAGGACTTCAGGTAAGCAAAGTTTATTTCATTCACTCCAACAGGGAAGACGCATCTGACTGGTCTGTGGTCATTCAGAATTTAGCTGTAACGAAATCAGTCGCAGACCCACGTTCTACGGTACTTAATTTGAACCTTTGTGGCTGCAAGGAGTTTTCAGGCACAAACCAACAGTGTATTTCAGCTTTCCCTTCCCTCACCCACCTCCAGAAAAAAGGGCTGCGTTACTTACTGCCTGGGATGTAGATACCACCGTGGTGCTGACGGGTACCTGCCGCACAGCGGTGGCTCCTGTGCCTATTGTTATGGGGGTCCCAGCAGCTCCCGAGGCCACAGCGACTGCTTTTGACACCGTGGCGCTCATGGTCGGTAAGGAGACAGCTGAGGTGTGGGCCGTGCCGGGCACACTGACCGCTGAGGAAGAGGGCACTTGCTTAGCGTGAGTAGCTACTGTTATGGTCTGCCCAGCTTTGGGTGGCATCACCCCCAGCCCCTGCACGATTCTTATAGTAGCAGCTGGTTTGGCCTCCGTGGAGGCCACCGTAGTTATGGCTTTGCTCTTCTGATCTGCTACGGTCATGCCCAGCGCAGGCATCAGTCGGAAAGCGGAGCCGGTTGGCTCTGCAGTCTTTAAATCAGGAGTCACTTTAACCACCGTGCTTCCAGCTGGGCTGGAAGAAGCGGAAGTGGCCGTGCTAGTCTTGGCCGGAGAATCAGCAGTCTGGACAGGGTTGGACGTCACGTGCAAAGTCGCAGAGATGCCTTTCCCACTAGCACTGCTTCCAGCAGCCGCCGTGAAGAGGTCCTGAGTCAGTTTGACAGTAGTGACTTGAGATTTGGCCAGGGTGGCCATCATGTCCGGGGTGATACGCAGCACAGTCTGGCCCTTGGCGTCCGTGGTGATGGAGGACGGGGGCAGGCGCAGCACGTCCTTCCCCTGGATCCGGAAATTGGTGGCGGTGAGCGGGATGCCACTTCCTGGCTGGGTCTTCATGCCAAGCTGTCCTGTAATAGCCACCTGGGAGAGATCAGAGAAATGGATATATCAAACCGGGACACGGTCCAAGGAAAACTTCCCAATGGGATGATGCTCGACCTGCCAGAAGCGAAGCAGCAATGGTGATGGCTCAGCACATTAATGAAGATAGCTTTGGTTGCGTGTCAGATGCCACTCCCAAAACCGTATCAAATATGAAATAGCTGCTTTTTCAAACACGACGAATGAAAATCAGATCAACATCAGGAGATGGCTAACCTTGGACTAACACATCTGGGAAAATGGGGCTCAGAAGCACCAAACAAGCAAGAGCCTGAACCCGTAGAGTCACTAACTCATACAGCATCACGGCTCACTACAGTTTTCACTATCTTTTCACAATAAACAGGAAACAACTGGGTTGTGGAGCCCAGTTCCTTGTGTCTCCCTCTCTCTCACCTGCTTGATGATGTTCTGGCCAGCTACATTCTGGATGACAGTGGTAGAAGAGGTGCTTGTAGCAGAACTGCCCGGAGAACTGGTTACTGGTTTTACAGCAGGGCTGGGTGCTGCAGACAGTCCTGTCACAGTGATGCCTGTCTGTCCCGTCACGGAGCTGCCTGCTCTTTGCACTTGCACTGGGCTGGTTTGAGCTTTTACTGGTAGAGTCATCACAGCCTATGGAATGACAGAGGCAGCCTATGAGCAGACTAAAACAATCCCAACAGACTAATAATTTCCTCTTTTTGTCTCGTGCCTTATAGCCTGCAAGTTCTGTGGAGTTTTTAGTGTAATCACAATGTAATGGTGCCACGTACACAGGCAACAGGGTGAAAAAAAGGAGCACTGAACGATATTATTTATACACAACTGTTTCTGTGCTCCCACCCTGCAGTTACTGCATGTTCCCAGTGAGTGAGTAATCCCCGTGCACCCTACTGAAATATTAAAAGAAATCAGATTAGACATCAGAGCTGCTCTATCGCGCAGCCAAACTCACCTGAGGGAGCACTTTGGTTTGGGTGGCTGTAGCTGGAACGCGGATTTGAGGCACCGACGTAGGCTGCTGCTGCTGGGTTACCACCGGGGCTTGCTGGGACACAGCTGGGAGGCTGGACTGGGCAGTGACCACACGGACCTGGGGCAGTCCTGAGGAGGTGGTGTGACTTACCACCCGGGGGGGAGGTGGCTGCGGCCCCGGCTGTGCCTGCGAACTCTGGGCTGTGGAAAGCAACGTCCCCAGCTGGGGCATGGTAGGGGATGACACCAGAAGAACACTATGGAAAAAAAAATGAAACCAGCAGGTCAGGAAAGATCACAGAATCACTGAATTTGGGTGGGAAGGCTCCTCTGAAGGGCTGGTCCAACCCCCCTGCAGGGAGCAGGGACATCTGCAGCCTGCTGCAACTAGAGCAGGTTGCTCAGAGCCCTGGCCAACCTCACCTGGAAGGTTTCCAGGGCTGGAGCATCAACCCCCTCTCTGGGCAACCTGGGCCAGTGTTTCACCACTCTCAGTGTAAAAAAATTTCTTCCTCCTCTCCAGGCTAAGCCTCCCTTCTTCAGTTTAACACCATCCCCACCTTGTCCTGTCCCAACAGGCCCTGCTAAACAGGGGTCTGTCCCCATTTTTCTTACAGTCCCCCTTTAAGTACTGAAGGATGTAGGAAATGACTGAGAAAGAGTCAGTAACGTTCACAAGTGATTTATAAGACAGAAGTACCACCTTTGGCTGGGCTTTGCTGTCTCCGATGCAGCACTAGATACACTCTTGCCAACCACAGACACCGGTGGGGGTGAAATAGGCGTTGCTGGTAATGCTGGTGCAGTTGGTGTCACAGGAGTCACGGGAGTTGGTGGCATGCTGGAGTCACTGAGGCTCAGCTGACTGGGCTCCGATGTGCTGCTGGGGAGGGCTTTCACAGAATTCTCCTTGCTGGACTTCTGCAAAGAAACCACATCGCACGTCAAGGTCTTCACAGAAACTGGTTTGATCACTGCACTCTAGAGTGGGCTGAGCATTTCAAGCTGAGCTCTGTAACGTTCTGAATGATGCTCTGGTGCTAAATCCTGAATGACTGATGTCCCCTCTTTCCCACTGCATTTTGTGCACTGGTGCTAGAGCAACCCTGACACTCATGTACCTAATGAGTTGATAGCTCAAGTACGTGGTAATTCTCATCAGCTGCTATGGATGCAGAACTTATGGATTAAATTAAGCCCACCTCTCCTTCCCTTTCCCAAAAGCATCAAGAAATTTACCATTTTAGCTGGAGGTTTTGGCTTCTGCTGAAGAGCTTTCTTGGCCTTTGCTGCAGCAGCTTGTGCCTGGTGGATCCGTTCTGCAAACACAAATTCATGGTTAGAGTTCCTGAACACGAGCAAACACGAGTTAAGAAAGAGGCCAATCGAGAACTGTAGGTTTATTTTCAGACAAGAAATCAAACACACAGAGCCGTGTAATAGCGCAAAGAAAAACATCAAGTAAAATTAGCCAAAAAGGCTGAAAATCAGACACATAAGAAGTGGTGAATGTACATATACGTCTGCAGTTCCTGCACACGAGATGTTATTTTTCAAGCAAATACTTCAAAGGATCCAAGGGAAGGACGTGTTGCGCTTGCCCCCGTCCTCCGTCACCTCTACCTTGATCTGCAAGACTTGATTTGCACACTGGTGGGCTAATGTGAGCAAACTGACTGACAAACTGATGCTCATTATCCAGGTGGCCTGACAAAGCTCAAGAAATGTATAAACAATTTCAATTCTTAAGTTATCACCAAGCCAGGCTTACCAAACTCTTCCTCACTCCTGTCCCGGTGCAGGTAGATCCACAACTTGCGTCCAATATCGTATTTTACACAGGGATCCTTCTCGTAATGCAATCGATCCAAAGCACCACTAACAACAGTATTAACCTGGAAGTTCAGAGTTCACGGAATTACAAAGACCATGAGTAGAAAAGTAGTGTTATTGAGCACAAAACCAGAGTAAGCTGCTAGCAATCTTTATTTGAGTAAGAATGGAAGGCAGAAGCTGCAGCACAGGGTGCTGTTTGCCACCCTGGATGAAATGGAGCTTCCACCAAAGCTGATAGCTCTGAAAAATGACTGCTTCCCAAACTAAAATCTGAGCAGTTATATGATGCAGCGTTAATTCTGGGGGCTTTTCTAGCTGTTTATTCATCGTCCAGAGTTCGGTGCAGATTGGCAGCAGCTGCCCAGAGCAGTACACAGCTCTCATTTGCTACTCAAAACAGCATGAAAAATTATTAGGCCTCAGCCACTGAGGACAGCCCAGGTCTGCAGAGTGTACTTTTAGGAGGATCTGTTTGAGGCCAGACATGACATCCAACTTACCTGAGCGCTTGTGACATCAGGAGCTAGGAACTGGGAATCTTTAAGCAGCTCACAGATTTCAGCACGAGTTCCTTCTCCATTAGGAAGGCGAGCAGCAGCATCACGAACTGAAATGCAGAAACAAAGCTTAAACTTCCAGCTGTAACTAGGTAGCTGCATGCAAAGTACTTCAGCAGGTGTATTTTGGTATTGCTCTTTTCTCCTTGCTCTCATGGTTCCTACTTGTTCACTAAAATCCAACCCTGGGGATCCCTCAGAGATACGAGCACAGATTCTTAAGGGCCATATTAAAGCACATCAGCTGTGCTGGCCTTTTGGTTTGGTTTTTCCCCTCCCCAGTTGTCTTTTCTAGTTATTGCTGCTCTCAGCATTTCATCACCTCTATTCCATATAACTGATTTCATCTTCACTTCTGTCATCCCAGCCTGCTCATCTTTTCCCTTTATAATGTAGATTCCTAAAGTCATTGTTTGGGGAGGGGGGGGTCAGAGGAGCCCTTTTCTTCTTTAAAAATCAAAATGTTATGGCCATCCCCTTACCCAGGGACAAGATGGTAACGTAGGCTGGTCTGTCTGAGCGCAGCAGGGAATGCTCTCGGGCTTTGTTTAACGAGGTTTCCTTGTCAAACACACCCTTCACGGGACCAACTACCGACTCAAAGCCGTGCATACGGAAAGTGAAAGCTTTGTGGGGTTGGCTGTAACGGTAACGTTCCTGTATTTGGAAGAAGAAAGAACTGAATTTAGCAGGAAACATAAAAAGCAAAGTCTTAAAAAGCTTGTGTTATGTTTATGTAATAACGTAACTTCAAATCTTTCTCCAGAGGAAGGTGGTTTTTTAAATTAAAGGCTCGAATATTACTGTATAAACTTATTGTGGATCAAGACAAGCACGCACTACTTGAAGCAGAATATAAAGCACCCCCTAAGCAAAGTAGGCAGGGGTAGCACATCAGGTTCAGCTGACAGACTACAGAGGTGCCAGAGATACCCTTTCTGCCCAGCAAACGCCCCCTTCCCCCAGCAGCAACAAGCCCTTTCTTCCTCCTTTCATCTGGCAAAAGAAGTTTCCAAAATTTAACCTGGATATTCCACCACACACATTAACAAAGTCTGCTCAGAATACAAAATCCTCTTGGTTTTTTTGTGGCCAACTGTTTCAAACTGGGCATTTGAAATGAATTCTTACCTGCTCCTGAAACACACGTTTCTCCTCCCCAGTGCTAGGTCGGACTACGTAGTCAGTCCTTCTGAAACAAAGGTCACCATCAGTGCTGTGCAACGAGTCCACAACAGGCCCGAAGAACACCCTGGGGGACCAGTCACCTCACCCTTTCTGAGAATGCTTCTCAACAAATTCTGAAAGCACTTGATAATATAAAGAAGTTCTGCAGAAGTCTTAAAACACACGCTATGCACTACCCGAGGGTAAGCAAGGACTGGAAATAATCTCAGTACCAGGACCTACATTAGACAACAGGTTTGCCCTGACAAACAGCTGACTTTCTGAAGTCTAGTTACTGCATTTATAAAATCAGACTTCTCAAGTTCCCTCCTGTCCCATGAATAATATTTTAATTTTAATTACTTTTTTTATATAAGCAACATCAGGCAGTGTTACATACTTACACTCTGGGAACTGGTGTGGTGGCATCTGAGCTGTCTTCATTTTCCTGTCAAAAAGAAACAGAGAAATGGCAGTGTTGGAGAGAACTCAGTTGGGTTTTCTGCTGATAAAAGGTGATTTTTTTCTGACTCACTTTGAAAAAAGTCTGGTCTTTGGTCTCCAACCAGAGCTGAAACAGTGCTGCCAACTCCTTCTCGTGATCTTGGCAAGAACCTACTCCAAGACATAGGAAACAGAAGTCCTTTATTTGTTATGTAGCCAGTTGCTTGTATTTCTCAGCCTATCTCCTACTTCCTTCCCACCTCTTGACTCAACATCACCACTCAACAAGGCACCTTCCACACTTCACAATTTCTCCAATTTCAATATTTGAAGACTAGTTGCTAAATGAACAAATGTAAACAGAAGACACCTCTAATTCAGTCAGTTTGAGCCTGAGCACACAGATTATCCATTTGCTCTTTGGTTCCTACTTTTAAAAATGAGAACAGTATCACTTTGCTCCACAGAGAAGCTTAATTCATTTATAATTGTAATAATTAACAATCATTGGGAATGATCGGAGGGGATGCTCTGTAGAAAGGAAAATAGGAGGGTGTTCAGACAGACCTGAAGGGTGACATAAACATGGTTAAGTCAGTGACATAAAGAAATACAACCCAGTGCCTCTGCTCACTTATTCTCTTTCTCTGATGTCTTGTGAAAACCTCAAATCCAAAACTCAGAAGACGATAAAAGGCCTGACCAATGAATTAAGAGCTCCATCCTGCTCTCTGGGCTGCAGCAAGCTAAAAGTGAAGTCCTGGAGAATACAGTGAACTTGTACTGTAGTAGAAATTGTAGAAGAGAACAAGATACTCACCAAGCAATTTCCACTGCTGAGTTTTTTCCTTGAATTCAACAAAAGGTGAGAAGCTGGAAGGCACATCTACAATGAAAAACGTTATGTGTCAGAGACATCACATAATCACCTAATCCCCCAAAATTCTACTGTTGTAATGCAAGCTGTTAAGACTTGCAACAACAGGTAAAGCATTTGAAGCGATGATGTAAGCGCACCACTAAATTTATACCTGCCCCAAGGGAAAGCAACAGCACAAGAACAGAACAGGATAAGGAGGCTTTCATCCATAGGAGATCCTGCTCGTGCACCAGGAACATTACTGTACAGTGACTACTGTTGGGCTCACGGGAAGCAAAACCTCTGGATTTACAGTATTCACAGCATTAGAGAGAGCATGAAGTATCCATTCTGCAAAGGGCACCACAATCTACGTGGTCTCTCACATTAGAGCTTCCCACTCAGCGAACAAGAACCACAGAATCATTTGGTTTGAAAGAATTGTCTGAATCTAAGCCCCAGGTTGAAGCTGGGCCAACTTCATGTTTCCAGGGGATTGCTCAGGGCATCATCTAGTTTCTCTTTTATTATCTCCAAAGACAACCACAATGTCTTTGCAGCAGGAAAAGACTCATTTCTTCCTGCTTCAAACATCCACCTGAAGTGCATGATCTGGACAGGAGAAACTGCCTGTCTAGAGGCAACTTCACACACGTTTTCATATACTCGGGAATTGAGCTGGGTCTTATCAGGTGTCTATATGCAAAACAAGTCTCCCACAATCAAGAAACATAAGCCATAAAGCCTATCATTGAAACGCTCTCAACAATACGGTGATTTATTGTAGTGAGGAATTAAAAGATGTTTTAAGCTATAATATAAACCAACACTGATTAGAAATGAGGTACCAGCATCAGTAGTATTTTTAACTTACTCTCACCTCTGCTGTCACCTGTTAAGTACTGCAAGGCAGGTAAAACCAGTTCGGACCAGTTGGGGGCAAAGGAGAACCAGTTATTTAGCGCACTGGCAGGAGAAGACTGCCAATCTAGAACTTTATCTTCTAGCTGAAGAGGAAAAAGAAACATTCTATTAGAGATGCTGTGCTTTAAACTGTGACTGGTTTGATAAAGACAAAACCAAAAGCAGCTAAACAAAGCCAGGGGACAAAGAGGTTTGATATATATAAATAAAAACATATAAAGATAGGTTTTATAGAGAGAGAGAGGTTATATATGTGCGTGTGAGTGTGTGTGCATATACATATATACACACAAAGATTTACCTGACGTCTTCGAGTGATCCTAAGATGGTATTTCACCAAAAAGAGGAAAAAAAACTTCCCCACCATCTCTGGCCTTAATATACAGACTGTATCTGTTATCTAAGGAGTAGGTATGGGAACACTTACAGATACAAGAGATTAAAGTTATGACACGTGCTAAAGCCATATCCACGTTACACTTTAATACGAAACCTACATCTTAATATAATTATAGCAGGACAACTATGGAGAAAAATCAGTATTATATACTCTCTAAACCTCTCCCTGTCCCCTCATTTTGCTTTCTGAGAAGATTCCCAGGTAAGTGGGTGGTTCCTTACCACAGAAAGGGTGGCAGGTCCTTCCAGGAACAGTATCTCCAAAAGAAGGAAAAAGAAGCTGGAAGAGATTTCATTTATTCCAAGGCATGGCTTCATCTCTTCGAGAGGTCTTCAAATGAAAAAGAACACAAGCAGAGTCAGTTCCCCGAGTAAATACCTTCATACATAAAGGTGAACACCACACACTTCACACATCCCAAGCTGCACAAAACCAAAAGCCTGTGCGAGCCCCCCAAAAATCTGAGCTGCAACATCTGTTGCTCTCTCCAAAGTGTTCTCTGAAGCACTTACTCCTCTTTGACTGACGATAGAGGGATGGGGGAAGGATCCTGAGACAGGGGTGGGATCCCATCTGCATTGCTAAGAGAGTCGGCCAAATCTTCCACCTCGGATTTAATCATCTTCAGCTTTTTTTTCTTCTTATCTTCCTTTTCCTTCACCTTTTTCTTGAGGGTTGCAAGGTCAAATAAGGCTTTGGATAGGATAAAAGGTAAGAAGAATAATTAGAAAGCTTCTTATGATATTTCAGTGAGAGTCATAAACTAACTATATATTTAAACATATTTTCAGGTACCCTAAATTCATGCAGGGCACAAAAACCACATCCAAGCCACTCACCTGCTAAGGAACCCTTCCTGCCAGCATTTACTCGAGTCATAATGTCCTCAAGAGTCAGGTCTGTTGTCACTAGATCAGGATGGTCCTGCATGGTAACAGGAAAGGAATTAATTAATTCATTAAAATTGGGAAAAGCCAAAGCGTTAAGAGAGCAACAAGGGTACAGAAGATAATCCAAGTACTGAGGTGCCCCAAACTTATCAGGGATCAGCTTATAAAGTTATTTACTGCAGTAAAAGTCAGGAACTCTTCTAACCCCCAAATCCAAAATTTTGTTCTTCCAAAACGCGTCACTAAAAGTACAAAAACCTGCTGAACAGATAAGCACAAAGAGGAGCTGTATCGACACTGACAACACAGGTTGCGATGAAGGGCTGAAGGATGGTTGCACACCAAGAAAAAAAGTAGCAATCATTTTGTCACCCCAAAGTACCCTGAACTTTATGGCTACCAGATAAAAGACTAATAGATAAAAGGCAGTCCCACACCCCCAAACTTCTGGACATCTTACAGGTTGACGTTTTCGTTTCTCATGGTGCTTCTTCAACATCATCTTCAAATCACTTTCCCCAAGTTCTATCTTGTCTGCAATGAAAAAACATTCAGCCATGATTTGCACAGGTTCCCAATATTGTTAAGACTCCTTAGAATGCCATCTTCTATCCATTGCCACTTTCAACAACCTCCACACTTCAGTAACTTTTCCTTATTTCCTTTAAAAATTCCCTTATTTGAATTCCATTCTTCTAATCGGTCCATTTATTTCAATGCTTTCTTCCTTGGGCTATCAGATTTCAGTGCTGAAGCAGGCATGGAAGGGAAAAGAAGCGAGAACCGGCTCCACAGAGGGTTTGGAGACCTGATTACAGCAACCTTAGGAAGGATTCCCTTGGTAGATAGACCAAAAGGTTTTCAACTGGACTATGCTAACGCTTCAACCATTAAAAAGCAAAAATACAACAAAGAGATTGGTAGTATTACACAAACTGTAAAGCCTTGTGTTAAAACACCAGCTTTCCAAGGAGGAAAAGATGAAATAAACTTGAAGAAGAGTCAACTGGTTTAGAAACTGCAAAAATGAAGGGTGACAAGATTTCCCATCAGACACCACATTTTCAAACTGATTTCTTGCAGGGTCTCAAAACAATTCTCACCCCATAATCCATATCGACCTCTAGTTTGGCTCTCACCTGCTGTTTTCATGTCCGTGGTTGACAAGGTGGGGATGACTCTCAGGAGAACTGGTGGACTTGGACAACGTGCTGGAGAACTTGGAGGCCAGGAGCTTAGATCTAAAATAAGTATGAAAATAAAATGATTTCTGCAAGACTAGCACCAATCTACATAACTCTGTTCCCCCGTGTTTATTAGATCACAGCTAATAAAACCAGAGTCCAGTTTTCACCCTTCTATCAAAGACACTAACCCCCCCATCAAAAGCTTGTCTTTCTCCAATCACACCTCAAATCTTTAGCTCAGTCCAGGGCATTACCTTCTTCATCAGAAGACAAGGTAGTATCTCCACACTCCTCTTTCACTTCCTTCAGAATCTTCAGGTAGCGCCGGTGCGTCCGTCTGTCTCGCTCTTCCATGTCGTACGTCGGTGAGGACTGCTTTCTCCTCAGGGTCATATCGGGGCCTCCTTTCCTAGCTAAATCCAGTAGATGCTGGAAGATCAGACACGTGCGACGTGAACTTTCTCAGCTCTGACATACTGAGATAAGCTCAACCCGTGTTTTTTCACCAAGCGTAAGGTGCGGAAGTGGTGCTGCAACCACCTCAGCTCTTCTATTTGAAGCAAATGTTTCACCCCGTATGGCTACAACTTTCTACACACTTCTTTTTCCTCTATCACTGGGGGATGCTTTGTAAAATAAGACAGACTTTAGTGTTTGCCCACACATCCCATGTTCCGAGGTCTACGCTTAACGATGTAATCGGGTATTCACAGGGAAAACATTTCAGTTGGCAGCAATTAGCCGACAACAGCATCCACAGCCCGAGACGAACGCATCAGGGATTTATTCACAGGCATCAGTTTTGTGTTTATTCTATTCCAGCTCCCAACAAAGACGGGGAAGTGTTACACAATTACACGACGTGAAAGGAGAAATGTTGCTAAAGGACAGAAATGGTAAAAAACGATGGTGGAATGACTTGTTAATAGGGCACTCGGGTGACAAGGGGCAAAGGCAGGAAGCAGGGGACAAGGCGGGGATGGCAAAACAGACACAACGCACAAACGAGAGCTACGAGAGCTTCCAAACCTGACATCTGCAACCATTGCGTTTCTAGCGTCGCTCTAAGGGCCGACGGAACACCAGAAACGCAGCATTTGTTAAAGGAAAGACCTCTGAGAGCTGCGAAGGGACAAATACCAAGACACTTTGCCGTAAAGATGAGACACTCACGTTGCGGGAAGCGAGGATCTGCTTGAGCAGCCGGTAGAAATACTGCTGCTGAGAGCTCAGGTAGCGTTTGTACTGCGACTTGAAACAGAGCTGCCGGTATTTCACCACTTCAGGATTGAAGTGTCCATCTGTAAGAAAGAAGTCAAAACCACTTCAGTTTTCATCCACTGCTAGTTGAGAATTGAACCCCCTAAAAGAGCCGACTGACTGACCCCGGAAGAGTTTCTGGGCGATGTGCAGAGGGTTTCCAAAGCGGAAGTTTTCACCACCGAACAGCGCAGAGATCAGTTTGTTCTGGTGCTCTCGGTTGTTTTCAGGAAAGTGAGGCAGGAATTTTTTTAGGTGGTCTTGCTGCGCATCTGTCAGCACCTCCTGCCACGTAGACAAGCTGACGACGTCAAAGAAGATCTCGGGCTGAAAAGGGCAAGGAATGATAGTGAGGAAAATGCATCCACATCTCTGGCAACTTTCTAGCCCTTAAGGCTTTTGGTGGTTGAGTAACAGAGGTCACGAGACAGCGTCTCACCGAACGCAGAAAGGTTGAGTATAAAGAAACGAGGTGAGGAAATTAATGGTAATGATTCTTGCAACAAGAAAATAAATGCAGAGAATCACAGAATCATTACAGTTGGAAATGACCTTTGTCATCAGGTCCAACTGTCTACTAAAGATGATCAGGACCACTGAACCGTGTCCTGCAGTGCCACATCTGGATGCCTCTTGAACCCCTCCAGGGGTGGTGATTCCACCCCCTCCCTGGGCAGCCTGTTCCAAGGCCTCACCACTCTCTCAGGAAAGAAATTGTTCCCACTATCCAACCTGAACCCCCCTGGGACAACTTCAGCCTATTTCCTCTTGTTCTAAATTCAAAACTAGTAACAAACAAAACCTTCTCAAAGGCATTTTTAAAATAGAGATTATTATCTGAAAAAAGAACATTACAGAATGGTATTAAAAGATTCCTGAGTAATCAAAGCTGGATTTGGAACCTTTTCCAGGGCAGTAAGAAACATTTCCCCTCTTTAGTTTGCTCTGTAAGCCCCAAAGAAGGAGCTAAGGGTACTGCTGATCGAGGCTCTGACAAGGTAAAGTGTCTGAGCAGTACTCACGTCCTCCAGAAGGTCCTCAGGCAGGCTAACCCTGGTGGTCCCCAGCATACAGTCCTCCATGATGCGTGTGCCATTTCCTTCCCCGCAGGGTCCCAGCTCCAGGGGGTCCGTCAGCATGTGGTCCAGAGAATCCATTCTTCAACCCTCTCCTGCTCCTGAACAACGGCACCAAAACCCTCAATGGCCGAAAATCCCAAACCCGGACACGTCCCCAGCGGAGGACCGACTGAAACATTACGTTTGATGAAGTGGTTATTTAAATACAAGCTATAGGATCAAGCCATGAGATGCATTAAAGTGTTAATTTACTGTTTGAATTGCAACGTGAATCATGCCAACGGAGGAAAGCGTTTCCAGTCTGCGTGTGCCATGCCCCAGTAAGGGGCAGACTGGAAAGTACAAGTGACCCATTCCGCTTGGCTTTACACCTACGGAAACTGTTGTCAGTCAAGGTACAGAATCACAGAACTATTCTGGCTGGAAAAGACTTTTAAGGATCATTAAGTTCAACTGTTAAACCAGCAGCGCCCAGTCCACCGCTAAACTGCATCCCTTTGGGTCTGCGCGTCTTTTAAAGACCCCCCAGGAACGGTGACGTGGACCCCGATAAATACCATTAAGCAGCACGGCTAACCCCGAAAAGGGGCTTTTAAGGCCCAAAACAGCATCGCAGGCCTCGGGTGGTTCCCTCAGGTAGAACCTGCGGCTGTGACAGGCCCCAGAGCCCCGCTCCCCTCCAGCACTGTTCGGACGAGCTGTGCAGCTCTAGGCTAGGGGGAAATCACACGAACCGCGCGGAATAAATAGAAACAATTCACTATCTATCTATCAATAGAGAAAGAAAAGCTTAGAAGGGGGTGGGGTAGTAAGAAACCATCGCAAACGAAACGCACTTCGTACCCGCTACGCTGGCCCTGGGCGAGACACCGGCGTCCGGACGCGACTGCACCCCAAGGACCCCCACCCGAGCCCGGCCGGGTGTCCCCGCAGCTCCCGCTGCCCCTCGCACAGCCCGGGCACCCGGGGAGAGCGGCTTCAACAGGGGGAAGGGCAAAGCCCTGCCCTCGGGGGAGGAACAACCCAGACTCTGGTACAGACTGGGGGCCACCCACCTGGAAAGCTGCTTGGCAGGAAAGGACCTGCGAGTCTGTACCCTGCTGTGGGTGACCCTGCTGGAGCAGAGGGTTGGACGAGATGATCTCCACAGGTCCCTTCCAACCCTCACCATGGTGGATTGTGTGCTTCTGTGGGTTCTGGTGGACACTGGGTTGGACGTGGGCCAGAAATGTGCCCTTGACGCTAAAAAAGGTGAATACCACCTCGAGCCACATTAAGCAAAGCAACACCGTCACGTCGAGGGGGGTGATCCTGCCCCTCAGCACTGGTGAGGTGCTGGGCCTAGTTCTGGGCTCCTCAGTACAAGAGTCATGAACATACTGGAGAGAGTCCAGCGAAGGGCCCCACTCAGCTGTAGCACTCGTGATTCCCGTGTGGGGCTGGAATGGGAGTAGAAATTATCATCAGTGTGAAAGTGAGATGGAAGTAGAGGAAGGACTGAGCGGGAACTTCATTAATGAAGCATGGGAGTACTGGTTCATGAGCTGCGTGCAAGGTGGAAAAAATACAATAGAGCAAAAGAAGTAGAATGTACCGGGCTTGGGTTTAACATGAATTTTAGTCGTGAGTGTTCATGTTGTCCCTGCATACCCGTCTCCCAAACCAAATTTGCTTTATTGATTGAGTTTGATCCCCTAATCACTACTCAAACACACACTAGTTGTTTCTATTAATGTCAGTCCCTTTGAATCATTGCTCAACCACATGGGGAAAAAACAAACATTCCCTTAAATCATCACTGATTCTGGTCCATCTGACTGGAAATTCATTTTCCTCCTGAGACAGCATCTCACATTTTGAAAAAACACAAGCAGTCCTAGGAGGCTGGGTTCATCCCCCTGCTCCTTGAAGCACCATACTTTGTTCATGCCCTCTATTAAGTCCTTTCCTGTAGCTTTCCTGTGGGACATCTGTTCTAGAATTTGACACGAGGGGCAACATTATCAGACCTGCGAGTTCCTGTTTTGCAATAAATACTTTTCATGGCTTTCCATCATTTTCATGGCTTCCATTCATAAGTGAGTTTCAGAAATAAACTGCTTCTATCTGTTGCCATTCCATTTAACTTTTCCATTCTTTTCTTAGCTCTGTGGAAAATTAGGCATAGCAGGTGAAGCCTCACTGAATAGTTGCCATTTCTTTATTCCCATGTGTCTGCTGAGTTGTTTTCTGTGCAAATAACCCATTTATTCCATAGTATCTGTCGGGTATAGCATGATCTAATCAGCAGATTAGATTCCACTGAATATTCCTATGGCTTCTTAACGGGTGAAGTGTGTAAGGAGTCCGAGGGTATGTCTCCACAATGACATGGAGCATGGGACAGAGCCCTTCTCACATTTAACTCCAACCACAAATGGGGATATTGACTCGAACAGTCTCTACACAAACCAACTCATTCATTTATGGACCCAGCTTCAAGTAAAACGGTTGAGACAATCCAATGGAGACAGCGACACGATCTAAGCCTTCTTCAAGATCAGCTGGGTTTGGTCTCCTTTAATGATGTAGGTGCTCTTGGAAGTGTTTTGCTCTGTCAGTGCATTTCAGTTCCTATGTGTAGTGCCCTGACGGTGCCCTGTGCGCTGCCTTTTGCCACATGTTGATGAATTGTGCAAGCATCGAGAAACACTGGCTGTAGTAGTGTTGTGTCACCTGATGGAGTTGTTCCAAGGCATCCACTTCCCGCTTTACCCTTGTCTCCTCTGTAAGGAGGTGCGCTCTTTGTGGGGATCACAGGGTTTACACTGGCCATCTATGTTCTATCTCTCTCTCAGACTGACCTTATATCAACCCTCAGAAACTTCTGTATTACTACACTTTTAAAGTTTAACTTCGTGTAGAATCTCCCCATGGTTGATGCTACTGTGCAAAGAAGTTAAATGTATAATTATAATACACATAAATGCACTCTTTATTCTGTAAAAACACTTTGCTTGTGGTGTTTGCTGTGTTGGCTCAGCGTACTGAAAAATCCGTAGGGAGGAATAGTTATGGCCTTCAAGCTGGTATCAAACTGATGGGTGGAAAGCAGAAGCCCAGCCAACCTGACCTTCCTAAGTGATGTGGCACCTCACCAGCAGAAGCAGGAGCAGGGCACCTCTCTCCTGAATCCCAGTTCAGCCTTTGATTCTGCGGAACATGCTGACTTCTTGTTTAACTGGGATTAATGATCGCACCCTTTGATCATACTAGGAAAAAACGCTCAGGCACAGATCCAGGGCTTAGCAGCTCCTCTTTGAACTCAGAGGACAGTGGTTCAGAAGCAGCAGAGCCTCTGACATTCCCTTTTGTCAAATGAGAAACAGCATTTTGAAACACGTTTGTTCTAATACTTAATCCTGGAGAGACTGCAAACAACTATTCTTTATTTCACATATCTAGATATTATTATTATTATTATTTATGACACAGTTAGTGATTTTCTTCAAAAGACAATATACCTTCCCTAAACACCTTGAAATGGATATACTGGGGAAAAGCAGAACCCAAATTCGGCTTCCAAACGCCGTGAAATTTCTAGGCGTAAATTGTCACTAATGGCTAGCAACGTTGTTTGGGAGGTTACATTTCAATAACGGTACTTACTGCTTTCCCGACTCCGAAAGGGAGAGTCCAGTGCAGAGAACTGTACAGGTTACTAAGAAATCTGTAGGAAAAAGAAAAGCAGAATTACATACAAGTTATTTTATACTGTACATTCCTACCTGTAGGATTCTTTGCAGGCCACAGGGCTGGCAGTTTTTTCTCGGATTCAAGGGATGAGAAATTCAAACTGTGAGGTGATCATATTTCCTTTATTATCCACTTTTTTCTTTAATATCTTCCTGCCAGCACAGAGTAGTTGAGGACACACAGGACTTAATATCGTGATAAGGAGAGAAACATTCTGTGCAATATCAGAATATTCCATTTGGGGCAATTTAGAGTCCATTTATGATTCTCTAAGGGGGATCCCAGTTCTTGCCAAGGTGTCCTGAAAGAAAAGGCAGTGTCCCGTACAGCAACACAGGCAACTGAAGGGACCAGGAGCATCTGGCTTCTCCTGTCAATAGGGCTTCCTATTTTGCTTCGTGTGTTGAACTATGAGGTTGGCCAGCAATCATCTCTCAAGTGGTCTTGTTTCTATCTTTATTTCTGGCCGGGTTGCACTCTCAAATTAGTTTGATTCTTTTCCATATTTAGAAGTGTAAGCAAAAAGTTCTTGCATTTGACCATTAAAGCCAAGTTTATATATAACAAAATTGAAAATATCTCTGCACATGTTAAAAGGAACTAGTTCATTACGAAGAATAACATTCCAGTATTCCTGGAATAATATTATTTGCCTATCATTTTTCTTTCTGCAGCTGAAGCAACGTGTTAGGAAAAGGATGGTTGAGTAGTATAAATAGTGCAAGATGAAAAGGTAAAGAGAGACCATTTTCAATAAAGGGACCATTTACAGCAAAGAGAAACCATTTACAGTGCAAGACTCTCTGTGTTTGCAAGTCACGTTTACATTGGCAAATGCCATCCTGAAAATACTGCAAAATATGTCGGCCGGATCCCAACTTCCCCTCACTTCCACCCCAAGGGGTGGCTTCAGTGGCCTTGTGGGGTTTATGGTCTGTCTGTACATGCAAATTTGTGCTTCTTGGCTTTGCCAGCTAATAGGACAGCAGGCTGGTCCTGCGCACACTTTACACATTTCACTTTGGAAAGATAGAAACATAGCAATGTCTGGGTTGGAAGGGACCTCTAGAGCTCATCCAGTCCAACGCCCCTGCTGAGAGCAGGGACAGCCTCAGCTAGAGCAGGGTGCTCAGAGCCTCCTCAAGCCCCACCTCGAATGTCTCC
>JAAGNO010001716.1:7595-21671 GCA_033439905.1 Ceryle rudis
GTTCTTCCTCATGGTGAGGTGGAACTTCCTGTACTGGAGATTGAATTCATTGCCCCTTGTCCTGTCACAATGCACAAGTGAAAAGAGGTTGTCCCTGCCTTCTTGATGCTCAGCCCTTATGTATTTATAGACATTAATCAGATCCTCTCTCACTCTTCTCCTCTCTAGAATAAAAAGCCCCAGGTCTCCCAGCCTGTCCTCATAAGGCAGGTGTTCCAGCCTCTGTCATCCTTGTGCCAAAGAAGAAATCTGTGTCTGTTTTCTCCCTTGCCAAACCAGTGCACTAGGGCAGGGCTGACCTGGCGACAGGACCCAAGGGGCTCTGGTCTGTGTCCGTTCCCGTTTGAAGGAGGTGGTGTCTCTGGCCAGGCAAATGTCTTTCTGCCTTTCAGAAGTAGAGTTCAGACTGGGAGATTTGGCTGTGAAACTGCACACCCAAAGAGTCAAGATTCCTGTTAGTTTCCTAAGGCAATGGACAGGAATTTACTTGACAGATGAAATCTTGTCACGTGTGTGTGTTTCCTAGGTGGATGCAGTAGTGGTGACAAATTGCTATTAGGGCCATTTCATGCTGTAGCTGTTGTGTCTGAAGATGTGCTGGGACGCAGTTGGGCAGCAGGAATGACAAGCCTTGCACATGCCAGTCATGTCTCAAAGCTCTGTTAGCACCAGTGGCACTTGCTTCTTCACCCGGTAAGATTTTAATGAGATCTGTGTATGGATGAGAGGGTTGAAGAACAATCTTCTTGTCTGGAAACATTTCCATGTAAAAATTGCCAAAGAGACAGGATGTGCCACGGGTGTTGCATGCAGTTAAAGCACCCAGGGCCCACCACACCCTTACAAGGCTCGCGGGAGTCAGTGTCAGTGACTGCCATCTGAGGAGCTGTAAGACAGACGGTCAGAACTTCTGTCTACACAAGAAGCTGATTTGGGGGGCTAAGACACCCGTCTGTGCGATGCAGCTGTCTGAGGCACATAAATGCTGATGTGATTCCTGTCCCCATCCCTTCTCTGCAATTCTCCTTGCAGTTTCAAGGAGATCATTTCAACTTGTGATCCTGTAAGCTTATAAAGGGCTGTGTGAGAAGCTGGCCTGGAGAGTAGGAGAATGTGTGAACCCTGCCAGTCCCCATCCTTAGCTCCAGGCAATGGATGCTGCAGGAGGGCCCTGGTGTAGGGCAGTCCTGGAGGCTGGGACTGCTGCTGGGTGGTGCTTGGAGATAAAGAACAGCATCTCCCTGTGAGCCACCTTCTGTTTGCATTCCAGCCAGACACAGAGGCTAGCAGGCTGACCGGAGAAGCCATTTCTTTCTGGCTCTGAGCTACTGTCATTAAACAGTAAATAATCCCAAAGCTCAAGCAGGTACGGAGGAAAAGACAAGATTTTAAGAAGGAAGTGCCATATTCCTGTGTGTGTAAGAGTCTGGGTCTGGGCTGTGTAAGAAAAGACTAGAAGGAGCCACCACGAAGCAAGTAATTGGTCTGGGTTCCTAAAATAACCCACAATAAAATAGGATACTCCTCCCGAGGATAGACACCAGCCCTCCTCACTTCTGAAACAATCACACACGCCTTTCCATTTCAATTCCCATTTTTCATCTGCTGCTCCATTTGAGTCACTCTGATTTACCTGAAAAGTTCAAATACTTGGGTTTATGGTGTTTGCACAGAGCTATTACTTTCAGCCTGGTGCTCATGGGTTTGCCTGCTCAGTTAATGTGGATGTGTTGATTAAAGAAAAAGCTCAGCAGCAGCTTGGGCTAAATGTAAGAATGTTTAAACGATAAAAAGGGAAATCAGCTCTTTACTAGTTTGTTGCTGTGCTGAATCTTACTAACATACCCTAGAGGTGCACAGTTCTGGTTAATGTCGAGGGCAAATTCGACCCACAGGTGTGGGGCCTGTATGGTGTCTGACATTCTACTAAATTGACTCAACATCTTCAACCTCTGTTGTAGTTGCACTGTCCTGCCCTAAAGCTGTTGAAAGGACAGAGGGGGTTTATTACTCGCTTGAGACCACAGCAAGTGTACTGCCTGGATATATGGACTCTCACTCTTGACAGTGGTGCACAGCGTTGCCCTCAGGTACTGGAGGTGTGAATAAATAAATTTACTTGATGAAGAAAAGCATTTTGCGTAAGTGTAGCCATGTATTTGTCTAGGGGTGGAAGCTAAAACTGTAGTCATCATGTTTGTGCAGAGAAATCTGCTGATAGGAATAAAGGAAGTGAATTTTATGAGTTTTATGAATTATGGGGAAAGAAAAAGGGAAATAGCATGAAAACAGAAACTGCACAAAAATGGCCACCCCAAAACACCTTATGTTTTGTTTTCTTTAGCAAGTTTTTCTGTGCTACAGCTCAGCTATAATTCCTACTTCTTACCCTCTCCAGAAGCCATCCTCTGGCAGCCATGACAACCTATGCCTGCGGTGGAAATGACTGGAAAGGCTCACAGCTGAGAAAAGCAACTTTAAAAATAGACAGGCTCATCTGTGATGTCTGGAGATGCAAATGCTTTGCCTCCCGCCGAGCCACAGTCTTGTGAGGACAAACCCATGGTATGTTTTCTCTTGTGGTAAAGCCCCCCTTGAGGAGATTCCTGCTTCCCTGCCCTGGCTGTGGTTCAACATCCCATTAATAGCACTGATGCAATCAAATCAGTGAAATAATTGGGACTTTGTTAAAGAGGGGCAGATTTTTGGAAAAACTTGGACCCATCTACATGACCAGCTTTACAGCAATCTCACAAACACATCAGCACACCTGAGGAGGTGGGGGCGAGCCACTTCAGATGGCTTTGCCACCAGAGTGAATGTATCTCCCAGCTATACTCCAAATCCATTTGCTTCCAGCACCATCCCACTTCATGCTCCCTATTGGAATGGCCGATGCACAGCGCCTGGTGGCTGCCCAAGGGTCCTGCTGTTCTTCTAACATGTGAACCAGGTAAAACCAGATAGAAATTCAGCTCCAAGATCTGGCTCCTCTTGCTGGTACAGTACCATGTTTCCTCAGGGTTTACCAAAGAGCAGGACCTATGATGGTTGCCCTGGCACCCTCCCCACCAGCCCCTTGCTGCCTTGAATTCCCCTGGTGCATACCACCACAGGCTCAAAGGCAGGTTCCCCACTGCAGGAGCTGGGCCTGAATGACGTTTGCGTGAAAAATGTCATCCTGTTTCAGTCCAGAGAAGTCCCCTTGGCATAACTTGTATCAAAGGTGCCAAGAACTGGGAACAGTTAATAAAAAGCCCTTGTATGGAGCAGTTTGGAGAGCCCTCTGAGGGGACTTGGCACTGATTCTCAGCAGAGTTGAGCTGGAGGCCAAGTTATTTTGGTGTCAGAAAGGGACGGCTGATGCTTTTGCTTTATTTAGACGTTGCGACTGCAAAAGAGAGGGGCTGAAGAAACCATCAGGCCTGGACAGGTAGCATCAGCCAGTCGTGTTAAGGGGAGGAAGGCATGGAAATCCTCACAGGGGCTGGAGGAAGGCAGGACCCATCTTCCTGGGCTGGAAGAGTCCAAGTGTCCTGGTGTTTGAGAACCCGCTCGGCTCTCAGGGTGGGACCTCACACAGTCAGTGTAAAGCAAGAGCCAAGAGGCCCTGGGCAGGCTCAAGCAGAAGAATCAGAGCTGGCCCAGGCCCCAAAGCCAAAGTTGAACAGTGCTGCCGTAATCAAGCTGTTCAGTAATTTGTTTTCTCTGTCTCTTTCCCCTGTCTAAGCATTTCCTGTTGCGAGGGAGGGCTGTTGGTTTCTGTTGCGTTCCTCAGAGCAGCATCTGGGTGAAAACCCTGTTAGCCACCACACAGCCACGTGTGCGTGGGCCACCTACAGCTGCAGTGGTTGTCCACCTGCCTGGGGACAGCAAGGAGAAGAGTGGGGCACTTCTCCCTTGGCTCCCTGCAGGTGGGTGCTGCAGCACATGGCTGAATGCTCCAGGTTCTGCAGGCAAGGTTGCTCTGCCTGGCACAACTGCTTCTGCAAATCCTCCCTTCCTTCCTGCCTTTCTTCCTTCCTCTAAATGTACCAGGTTGGTCCTGCTCTTCCAAAACTGTCCCTACCTCTTCTCCCTACCTGATGCCTGGGGAGAAGAGATGGGGACAGCCCCTGCTTCCCAACACCCTCCTCTTGTTCCAAGTGCCCAGCCTGCTGCCCCTTCCCAGGTCTCAGACCTCTTGTTCACCACTGCCCTAGTCCTGGTTGCCCTCACTAATTCGAGAATCACTGAAAGACTCGGTGTGGAAGGGACCTCTGGGGTCCACTTCATCCAATCTCCCTCTCAGATCAGAGAGATCTTTCAACTGCTCCTGATAGTACCTCAGCATCCTTGTCTGTAAAATCTCCCTCAGCCAAGGGTTTGCGTGTAGCAGGGGCTGAGTGTGCAAAACCAGAGGTGAGAGGCTTTGAAACTGCATTAATCAGAAGTGGGGTTTATTTTGCAAGGTATGGGGAATGATGTTCCACTGAATACGTTCACATACAACTCTGACAGTGCTAAGAGCAGAGAATTTCTGATGTCTTCTCAACATCCACAGGAAACAAGATCTGCATTCCAAATTAATTCAGTAGCAGCCATACAACAAAGAAGATGGGATCTGTCTCCTGATGTTGATGTCCACCACACAGACACTGATGTTTCAGTTAATCACTCAATCTCTAGTAGTCAGGAGAAAGAAAGAGACGCCCCTCTAGAGTAGGACACAGAGTTTTAGATGTCTACTTTAGCAAGGAATTAATCAAACCGCCAAAATTTCCAGTCCCTTCTGTTGACTGCAAGGAACCTGGCATGATCACTTGCAGTAAAGACATCTAAAGCTGATGAGACAAACTCTACCCAGGCTGACATAGGAGCGAAGCCTGGGTGCCGTGATGTGCACGCTGTTGCTCTTCTTCACTCACCCTCATTGTGTAGCATTGATTTTCTTGCAAGCCCTGGTTCTCTTCACAGGGTTTTTCCCTTCTGCCTTTGGTGCCACCGGCACGACTGAGGCCACTAGATGGGGGTGCTCTCATGCAGGATCCGTCCCACAACCCACAGCCCTGCTCGGCATGTGCTCTTTTGCAATGATCCCGGCCAGAAGAAGCTCAGGGACTCTTTTCTGTGAGCACCAGCACTGGCTCCGTGCCTTGCTGACTCAGCTGGTGGCACACCACTGACCCAGGTGGGATGTGAGCGCACTGCGGGTTCCCACTGAGCTAGACAGAACATGTTCCACAGGCTTGAACTGCCTTTTTTTTCTTCTGCCTGCTGCAGTGGGACAGGACCACACCTGGTCAGGTACAAAGCTGAGGCTTCTCTGACAGCACCCAATGCACCGTGAAGGCTGCCAGGACAAAGTGCCCCCTCCCAAACATGCTCAAACTGGTTCAAGCCTTGTGTGATGTGTCCACAGTGGTTTTTATTTGATAGTCGGTATCAGAAAAAGGATATTGCTGCTTGGCAGGATGAGAAAGGTAAATCCCTCACTGCCTCAGCACGATCAGGCAGGTCAAAATGAGGAGGGTGGCAACTCTCGTGAGGTATCACTTAGATCTAGGGCTCCCAAGGAGCAATTAATTTCCTGGCCATTGCTTTCAGTTTACTCTGTACTTATTGTTGTATTGCATGGGTGTGATATTGATCTTATTTTAAGAATCTTTGCTCCCCTATTAGCCTGTTCCGTCCTCTTTTTCAGTGTGGGAAGGGAAACCTGCTTGACTGGGTGAGCTCCACATCCTTACTGTTCAACTCAACATTGGGAAACAACTGTGTATTTGACTCCCCAGTGCCACAAGCGATTCCTGTGGTGTGGGTCACAGCTTGGGAATCACAGACCTAGAGCTGGTCCCATGGTCATTTCTGGGATGGCTGGAAAGAAAGCCCAAGGCCACAGGCCATTACAGCATGAGTACAGTAGCCATGGCACCCACATTACAGCTGCCCCAAAGGGTTTATGATCAGTCTTGTGAAATACAGTCAGGTGAAAATTTCTTTATTACTCCTCAGTTGTCTGACAAAGAACTCTTAAGCACTTCCTTAAGACAGCGTAAGCATCCTTTGTGCATTACTGTTCTGTTTGCAGGGTCAGATGGGTTTATCTGTGGTGCAGAGCCTTTAGCAGAGAGCTGCTGGCAAACCATCTCTGCCTCTTTCCTGGCATCCAGGCCCCAGAAGAGCTGTGCTGCCTTCCAGGCTGGACAAGGCAGGAGAAAGCAGGAGACAGAAGGAGTGGTGCTGAACAGGCAACCACATTTCAGGAGCTGCTTAGACCTGATCTGAGGAGGGATCTGGACCTCAGCTGGATGGGGAAGAAACTTTCACCACCAGCCTTCTTTCATGTGCCCTCCCTGGCACCATGCAGTCAGACCTTTTCACTGGCATGCCTTAACCCAAACCTAACCTCCCTCAGCCACTCCTGCTGTCCCTGTCCTCTGTGACATTGGATGTGGCTGCTGGCAGCTTTCCTGGGAGTAGCAAATCCTGCTCCCCACAGGCTACCAGCCACCACTGGAAGGACTATGCGAGCCCAGGGAGTTTGCCAAAGAGAGATGTGTCCGGCTGGTGTTGGCAAGGCTGTAACATGTGGCTATGGAGCACCTCTCCAGGGCACATCCTGGAAGAAGCAGCATAAAACATGCCAGTTGTGTGGCTTTTCTCCCTGCTCTGCACAGCTGGTTTCTTTTTGTTTGCACTGTGTGTTTTTCCCTGGAAGGCACATTATGCAGATACCCCTTCTTAAGAAATGTTCGCCTGAGTTTCAAGCCAACACTGGAACCTGGGAACAGTGCACTTCTCCTCCAGCCCCTCCTCTGCCCACCGCTAAATCACAGCGTTTTGTGCCTTTCGCCTGGACAACAACAGGGACAGGGCTGGCCAGAGTTGGGCTGGCAGGAGCTGTGTGTTTGTGGCACAGGCTGCTTTCAGCCGCTTTGCCAGAGGCTGGATGTTTTAGGCACTGGCCAGCTGAGAAGTCTGTCTCCAGATGCTGGAGCATCTCATCCTTGGCTGTGAGAGCTGACAAGGACCAGCTGAGAAGCAGATGTTATTTAAAGCAGAAAAGCAGAGCCTCAAGCCTGGGTTGTTCCTATGTCCTGGTCACCTCAGCCTGGTTTGTTCTTATGTCCAGGTCACCAGAGGACTAACAGCCCCTATATGGTGCTGTAACCACAGGAGCAGGGAGAGGTTGTGACCTGTAACCATTCATTCTAAAGAGCTACACTGAAGTCACACTCCTTTTTCTTCAGTGTGTAGCTTTGTCTTTAGGTGACTATCTGCTCTCACCTCTATCTGTTACTTAGGTTCCTGCTTCTGATCTGTCAAATACCAATTTTTGTGGCCTAAATTTTACCTTGCTTTTTCATCGAGGACATTGGGTTTTGTAATATAAAGCAATAATTTTGGTGGGAAGAGCTGGAGACAATGCAAGTTCATCTTGCACCAGTGATGTGGGCATGTGCTCAGATTGTGCTTCTCAAAATGCCTCTGTTGCAAATGCAAAAGACGATGAGAGGCGTAGAAACCAGTGCTAAACACAAGGTTCGTTCTTCTGCTATCTGTTTGGTTTATCTTAGACACTATAAGATAGGTAAGATGATGCTGGAGTATTTCCACTCAACAGAAAATGAAGGCACCATTTCCCACCAAGAGAGCTGTGTGTTACTGTGAGCATTTTCAAAGGCACCACTGAGCTAAAACTTTGCGGAAAAAAATTTCTGTGAATGAGAAGTTCTCTGAGATTGGCAATTGAAAAAGATGAAAAGGATAGGAACAAATTCAGCTGTGAGAAACCTGCTGGAGGTTAACTCTTCGCTTTTGCTGCTCTCCAGAGCATGCTGTCTTGGTGAGTGAGAGCAGAGTTGTGCGCTCTAGGAGTGGATCAATTCTTGCTTTAAACTGTCAGCGTGATGCACTACGTAAACCACCTCTTCCTCGGGCAGTGAGAGCCTCATGCCCAAACACTCACATCCAGATAGACTTTAGATCACTCTGTGATAGATAGGCTGGCCAGTAGTTTAGGACTGACTAAGAGGACTTTTTCCACCTCAGTCAGGAGTAGGGGTCTGGAACGTGGTTCCAAGAGATGTTTTTGTTACAGGGAGTGTGTGAAACACCTACGTCAGCCCTAGGGTCACACACACTTTCTTTTGTTAACTGGATTTTAAGAGCTTTACCCTCAGGGTTGTGAACTATCAGCAAACAAAATGAGAATAATATTCAATTGTGAAAGCTTGGTGGATTATGTTTTGCCCAGGGTAATCCCTCCAACATCCTGTCTCCTCCTCTTCCCAAAGCCACTTTGCTGCTTGAAGGCTTTGGGAGGCATAAGGGCAGTGTATGTATGCCCTCTCTACCAGATACAACAGATTCCATCTCACACTCCATCCTCAAGGTCTTCTTCTGGTGACTCCTGGTTGAGCCCTGAGCAAACCCCAAGCACTTGCTCCAGAGCAGGATGTGTTTCTGCTGTGGAAGTAGAGAAGCAGAGACGATCTGTCACCACCTGTACAGCTCCTGACCCCAAGGAGCTGCTTCTGGACCAAGTCCAGGGCACGTGACATCGGTGCTCCCGATGACCTGTGGAGTCAGGCAAGGTACGTCACTGGAGCTGCTCATCATTCATTTCCTCTGAACCAGAGAGAGAGCTGAGCATCCTGCTCAGTTTTCCTTGCTGCGAGGAAGGCCTGGGTAGTCTTGGACCCTTTCAAATCCTACCAAAACTAAGAGCTGGCAACTTAATCTGAAAAAATAACATCCCAAACCCCTGCTTAGCACAGGACAGCAGTTCCTAAACTTCTCTGTTGCGTACTCCATTTCTTGTTGAGAGCCACCGGTTCTACAAACCCTCTGGGCAATGTGAGCTTGTGTCTGTAAAACACTCCTTTGGAAGGTGAAAAAATAGCCACAGACCCCATTGCTACCACTGTTAGCCCAAATTCAGTAGAGACAGAAGCAGGAGAATTGCACAATGGGGGGGCATTTATGTACCCTTATCATGTGTATTCAGAAACACCTCCTCACTGCCACCACTGTCTGCACTTGGTACGTAGCAACAGCACCAAATGGAGCTGTTGCAGTATTTGAACTGTTTTTCAGTATTTGGACTGTTTTTCATAGAGATATTTAGAGGATTAGAAGGAACAAGAGTGAGATTTTTGCCTGTCAGCTGGCCCTTCAATGAGGGGGGTCTGAAGATGCTGTGTCTGTGGAGTGTAAGAATTGTGAAAGAAATTAAAAAGCTGCCTTCCTCTAAAACCTCCCAGTAAACCTTCATGCAGACAGCCTGATGGAAGGCTGAAGTGCCTGACCCCTGAGGGCTGCCACTTAGTCCTCAGTGGTGTAAGGCTGGCTGGCTGAAACACAGCTGCTCCAGCTCAGTCTAAGGCATCCACAAAATATTCCAAGGTCACCATAGCTTTCCTTCCCATAGGGCTCGCCTCCACATCAGCAGCCCTGTGGTGTTTGTTGGAACTACAGCTCATTTTTCATATTGGAAGCCATGAGGCTTGGGTCCGAATAGTCAGTAGGCTGGGTAAAATCTCCCATTTCTCCTATGGTTCTCTAGTAGCAATTTCCCATCTGCCCTTCCTCCATCAATGGGACTGACATGTTTTCTTCCAAGTTACCAGTGTTACATCTGCCACCAACTTCCCATGCTCATGGAGAGTCCTGCTGTATTCCTCAAAAGCACAACACCGTCTCTTACTGCAACCAAAGCAGTCACTGTAAAAAACCACAAATGTATCTCAGACACTTCACCAGCAAGTACTGAGTAATGCTTTTGGTGTGCTCGGCAATGCTGCACAGCAAGTAAATCTCATTGGGTCTCAGAGCAGCCTCTGTCCCTAGAAGCTCTGGAGACCATCTAACATTTCATTCTCCTGATGTACACACCTTCCAGGGCTGAGGAACTTAATCTGATGTTCATGCAGCCCCCTTGAAATGCTACGGGTAGTGTTGCTTTAATTGCCTTTGTTTTTAGATCTCATCAACCCTGCAGCTGCAGATGGAAATAGCTTTTCATCAGACGGTCTTTCTTTTTTCAGTTCTTTTCCCTGAGATCATTTTTACTGGAGGAAATATGTCATTTACAGCAATGGGCTTGCAGGGGGCCAGCAAGGCGTCTCTGCAAGCTGGATTTCTTCACTCTGTTCTGACCAACTGATTTGCTTGGCAACAGCATACAAAAACAACACGGAGAGCTGCCTTGGAGGAAAGTGGGTGTCCTGTAGGCCATGATCTGATGTTTTCCAGACAATGTCTCCGTCTGGCAGCAAACTGCACACTTCTCCAATGCTTCAACATCTCCAAGAGGTGGATATCATAATCAGAAATGGTTGCCCAAGAACATATTTGCCAGTTCTTCCCTGTTTCTATCTATGTCTTCATGGACTTAACCAAAAACCACATTAACTCTTTTGGCTACAGCCTGAAACTGGGAGCTCAAATTCAGTTCCCCATCCAAACCTGCAAATTTTTTTCTTAGAACCCCTGCTTTCCACTTTGTCACACTCTGAGCCTGGCTAACTTTCTCTGCTCGTCCTCTGTCCCTTGGGGAGCTGTGGGGGGGGGCTGGCTGCAAATAGCACTGGTCTGTTCAGAGGCTGGTAGAGTCAGCATTTGCCAGCACTCGCCAGGGGCCCAGAGACAACCTGTAAAGGGAACGATATGAGAACGATCAATAATACACTGGCTTTCATATAAGAAACTGGAAAGATCATAGAGGGGGAAAAATGTCCAAAGGAGGTAGGCATGGCCTAACTCTTCACCTAAACCAAATCAACATGGTGGTTAACCTAATCTCTTGAGCTGGTCAATGTAAAGTGACAGGCAGCGTCTGCCTCCAGAGGTGCTGCTAGTAAAATTGAGGCAGGTTAGTTTTGGGGTTTGCTGTGAATAGTTCAACCGTGCTACCTCATGGCCAGACAGAAAACTACTTTGCCCTCCTATTTCTTTTTTTTTTTTTTTTTATTTCTGCTGCAAGTGACAGGGTTTCTCTAACCACGGGTGTGAGAGAGTGTCCTACTGCTAGACAAATATTCCAAGTTTATCCAATGTATCCAGCTGCATACACTGGAAATTTTTATGGCAAGGGAGTGAGACTTCAAAGGTTCAAGGTTCACAAAATACTTTTGTCAAATATAAAACTTCTGTTTGTCCTTCTCCTGTTACCTGTGTGGAATTGTAGCCATCTCAGATGGGGAGCTCTTTGGCCCAGGGACTGCTTCTGAACTCTGTTGCCCAGCTCCCTGCAGGAGAGGCCACAGTGGTGCAGCCACCACAGCTGACTGGCACTGCAGATGGTCCCTGCAAACACCACGCCTTATCATGGGGAGGACAAAGTTAAAGAACCAAGTCATAAAGAAACTGCTCAAGGCCTCTCAATAAATCAGTGGAGGCCTAATTATTTTGCTCTTTCCCCATTGGCTGCCACTTGTCTTCTCTTCGATACAACCTGGAAAAAGATCAAGCATCAAAACACACTAGAAGAGACTCATGATGGAAAATTCATCTGGCCTGGAAACCTCTCATTCCCATTTGTAAGCTCATTTCCAGTCGTGTTGCAGAGTATTTCTATGCTGCTAAAAGAGGACTGGGGACTTATTGTGAGGCCACTGCCTCTTACCTGCCCCATGTTAGGCAGGAGTCAGCCACGCTGTCACAACATATCACAGCCACCCTGGGTCTCCACTGAACCACAGGTGGTACCTCTTTGACCCAAAGAAATATTTTTGTTTTGCTGTCTCCTTTTGGTACAACGGGTGAGAAATAACATGAAGCCCCACAGAGCAGCCCCCCCAGCTGGATACTTTATAGCTGGACACTGAAGGTGGGAGTGTG
The DNA here is from genome assembly GCA_033439905.1 of Ceryle rudis. Classification (NCBI taxonomy): domain Eukaryota; kingdom Metazoa; phylum Chordata; class Aves; order Coraciiformes; family Cerylidae; genus Ceryle; species Ceryle rudis. The sequence continues at coordinate 19,422 of JAAGNO010001716.1, forward strand.
TCCCCCCCATTCAATGCTGTTGGGAGCTAACTGTAGTTTCTGCAAAGAGACACAGAACCTGCAGCAGCCAGAGAGTCAAAGCCTACAGACCAAACTTGATGAGATTCCACACCAACTGAGGCTGGCTGCAGCCCCTCCGGGAGCAGCAGTCATCTTGCCTTCATCAAATTAGCTGCTGTGAAACCGCTGTCAAGAAAGCTTCTCTGGAGCGTGGCAGGCAGGGTAACAGCTGCCCACGTTGTGCAGAAGAAATTAGCTGTTTGCCAGAAGATCCTCCAGTGGTTCTGTAAAAGAGTAGAGCAGCATATTGCATAACAAGCTCCATACACACCAAGTTGGACCTAATAAGATACAAGATCTGGGGGGCACAGTGACAGAGACACATTAGGCATTGAAAATCAGACTCTGATTTTTCTGTCAATCAGTCTTCTGACCTATGTCATGCAGAAAATAGTCACCCTTTGGAGAAAGGTTTTATTGAGACCAATCTTCTGCAACTGGTGCCTTCCTCCTGCTTTCCTGTGGAGATGTGGTGCACGCACCTTGTTAGCTGAGCTGACCTAGAATGCAATCCTACTGAGGGCCAGAGACAAATGTCTGTAACAAATTGTTTGAAACTCTTTATTTTTCATAAGTTTATTTTTTTACCAGATGCAGGAGCTAGATGGGGGAGCCACAACTGTGTGTTGGCACTAGAACCATCCTCAGAACTCAGCTGGAGAACTGTCCTCTGATGGATTTTTCTGTCAATCAGTCTTCTGACCTATGTCAAAAATACAGCATATTTTGGGCCTGTCACCAGCACTGACAGCGCTCTGCCTTCCTGAGCATCCCTCCCAGTGGAGGCATGGGACAGGAGACGTTATGAATGGAAGCAGACCTGCTTCCAAATTTCAACCTCTTTGAAATTTGTCACTTTTGGCAGTTTTCAGCAAGTGCTTCTGTTTGACGAGAGCTTAGTCGTGTATCCCAAAAGCAGCAGAGAGTGCTGAAGAAGCCAGGGGCTGCTGGAGCAATAGCACCAGAAGGGAGGATCTGTGAAGGCCAAGGAAAGGCCACCTCTCAGATGAACATGAATGAAGGCTTATTCAGCTGAGTTAGGCTCCTCCCCTCCTTGTTTTGAGACCTCGAAGAAGCATTCAGTGACTAACAGGAAGATTTGCACAATGTCACAGCGCTGCTTGCTTCCTGGCCATGGGTCACAGGATTTCCAAGAATCCCATGAGCTCGTGTGAGAGGCACCAATCCGCTGCCTGGCAGGAGAGGTGCTGCCTCTGCATATCCACGCAGCCCGTGGGATGGAGGAACCCAGCCAAAGGACTTTTTTGGCATGTTTTTCTTTCAAAAGACATGCAGAGATTTAAATTTAAACTGACAAGATTAAGTCACTAGAAAGCCCCATGGAGGAAGCTCACGTGGGAGGTCTCAGCTGACAGGTGGTGTAGAGAGTTTCAGTCTTCCGAGCGCATGGGTTTAACGTTAGCTTGGCGAGGTTCTGTGGTGTTGATGCAGCGACACGGTAACTGTACTGCTGCTGCCCAAGTGTAAAATGCCAGAAGCCTCAGCTTAAGAAAATAAAACATTAAAGTTTAGATTGCAAAATATGATCCAGTTGCTCTTGGTATTAAAAAAACCCTCAAAAACTCAAGATATTGAATTTGAGAACAGGGCTTTCCTGTTTTCTCCTTTTTATCTGCCTTTATGTGCTCATAGCTACCGAAGCAATGGGAAGAACAGGTATTAACAAAAGCAATTCACAGCAAAAGCAAGTGTAGGTACGCTGGCAGTTATGCCACTTCTCCAGTATCACTACACTTGGAAATAAATCTAGGTCTCCAAAGACCCTGTGACTGAATAATACACGCAGAGAACATTTACTGTGACTGAGTGCGAAAACGAGGTGTTTGGATGTGCGAGTATCACTCCGTATCCCACTGTCTGCCAGTTGCACACCCACACCAAATGACCAGCCAAACAAACTAGGTGTGGTAATTCATGAAAACAAACCAAAACAAAATGAAAGAAGCCCCCAGGATAAACCACATAGGGTAAGCTGCCGGAAATGCAGGCTGTGTCTTTTCTGGCACTTTTTGCCAATGTTTTATGCATCTCCAACTCAGGAGTGTTTCCCTGTGGCAGTGTGGGTTCCCTGTGGCAGTGTGGGTTCTCTGTGAGAGAGGGGGTTCCCTGTGACAGTGTGGGCTCCCTGTGGCAGTGTGGGTTCTCTGTGAGAGAGGGGGTTCCCTGTGA
>JAAGNO010001716.1:25072-57335 GCA_033439905.1 Ceryle rudis
CACCATCACATAGTCCTTCTCAGTGACCAGTTGAAGTGGAGCCACATGCTTGTAAAAAACCACACACACACACACACGCACACACACACACAAAGTTGCAGTCAATGTAACTCTTCTCCTTCTCTCTACATGAAAACTGGACCTTGTGTGTCTTCTGGTCTGGGCTGGAGAAAGCTCAAAGGTAAGAGGAGCATCTCTGTCTTCCTGGTCCCAGGCCACACACTACCATCTCACTCACCCTGCGATGATGGAAGGAGCAGTTGGTTTGAGTTTAGATTTAGTTCATCAAGAAAATGATTTTTTGCCAGGAGAGGACTTTCTGTCTGTCGTGCTGGTCATAGAGCAGCTCACCCGATTTGGGTGCTCCTTCAGCAGAAAGGCAGCTGAGGGCCATGTGCAGTGCAGCACTGAAAGACGCTGGTTTATGCCGTAGGAAAACAAAGTTCAAGGCCTGCTTTAAGCTGCGTGTGTCAGCTGATTATTTTTGCAGAACACAGTATTATTTCCTACTAAGGACAGGATCTGCTTTTTTTTTTTGGTTTTTGTCTCTCCCACCTTGTGTTAGTTGTGCTTTGTTGTGTTGCATCCTTGCTGATCTCTGGCCTGTCCTCTTAGATTCATTTTGTCCCTCTTGACAAAGAAATTAGGTTTGTGGTGTGGAGTATTTATTTGCAGTACCCTGATAACTGTGGTTCTCTAATATATGTACTGGTCTTGGGAGGAGAGTAAAAACTAATACCTATGGGGTGAAATCATGGCTCGGTGGAAGGCAATGGCAGCGTTCCCGTCAGCTTTGCTATGGCCAGAATTTCACCCTGGGAGTGCCTGAGGAACTAAATATCTTCACCATCTCCTCCAACTGCCTGCCTCGACATTGAACCAGGAGCCTGCAGAAACGCCCATCAGCTGCTGCCTCCACACAGCCCCAAAAGAAAGGAAAAAGAGGTCTGGTGGCCACTCTGGGGCCAGGCTGCTCCCTTGTTTAAACCCTCAGCTATTGCTTTTGTTTCTCTTTTTCCCCTAATTCATTATACAGACAGTGACACTAACAAAGCTCAGATTGCTCCCCTCCAACTAGCAGGAGGGTGCCTGTACCTGCTTTGGCTGCTGCAGAGGGGCCTCAGCATCCCCAGGACCTGCCAACTGGCTGTGCTGACATGGAGCTGCTAGACACAGGCATGGAGCCAGACTTGCAAAACAGCCTGAAGACTTGCAAAACATCTGAACGTGCAGTCAGGAGGCTCCATCTACAGAGATCTGCTCCCTAAATTGCTTTTTGCAGCTCTGCATTGTCTTGAGATACTCCCACCTGCCAAAGCCTTTAGTCCTTCTTGCATCTGGGAGCCTGGGTTTTAAACAAGTTTGTTAAACCTGGGGATGGTGTTGAGCCTTTGCCAGCAGCTCTGACCCCCTGCATCTACCCAGGACCAGGGATACATGAGTCAAAATCAGGCAGGGGACTTGCTCTGGACGAAAGCTAAATCTACCAAAACTATAAATTGATGAGTAGTCCCAGTGGCTCAGGTGAAGGCAGGAACAGGCCCAGAGGCAAAGGGAAGGATGAAATGGCTCCCAGCAGCAGCAGCAGCAGCAGCTCACACTTTGATCACTTTAAAACAATCAGGAAATTTCACTTTCTGGGATAACCAGTCTGGGGTTTTATCACAAAAGAGATTAATTAGGAACAAGAGACTGTCCACTCCCAGGACCTGGTGACATCCAGCCACCACTGCAGCTGCAGGTTAGGGTCAACACTTATGGCTTTGTTCATCCACCCATGCTTCTTGGCTGGCAGGTCCTCTGTGTGCACTCACCTGCAAAACCACTGGAGAACAGCTTTAGTTGGCAGCTGAAACACGTATGAGCTCAGTACCTAAATCGGGCCAATTGGGTCCTATCCTTTCCTACCAGGGTTTCTTCGGCTGATGTTTTCTTACAGCAGCCTCAGAGCACAGTGAGGTTAAAAGACAGCTTGCGTGGCTCTCTCCGCTGGAAAACGTGAAGTTAAACACTGTAAGCTCTTGGCCAAAGCAAGCCAGAGTGTCCTCCAGGACTGATCCTGTTCTCGCTGAAGTCAATGGGAACTCTATCTGATTTTGCTGGCTGTTGTGAATTGTTGTCTAAGTTATTTCATCATTCTGGGATTGAATTTACCATGTCCATAAAGATTTTATTACCCTGTGTTGAAATGACAGCAATCATATTTTTTATTCTGTTTATTATTGCACTGGCAGGCTTTTAAAATTACAGCTTGACAGCTCGTGTGTGTGGGGACTTCTTGCCATCCATTACCATAAAGTCAGGATTTTATCCATGTTTCAAGCACTGAGGATGGGGAGAATGATCACAAGTCACAGTTCAAGTTTTACCATTTAACACTCTACCAGCCTGGACCTTGTCTGCTGAAACAACATGGAAAGCAGAGATTTGTGTACAACCAGCTCAATCCACTGCCTGATATCAGTGTGGACCACACGCAAAAGACATTACTCACAGGTAAGGTACTTGACCGGTTTGTGACCCAGCTTTGGAGTTTGGCATTTTCCCCATCTTCACCATTTTCCAGAAATTAAGCATAACAACTTAGAAGAGCTCCTACCCAGGACTTCCAATGCCTATGTAGAAAACTGTCATGGAAAATGAGATGCAGATGTTCAGATATTTACTCCTCTCTGTGTTCTTTCTCAAAATAATCTAATCCATACTCCTTTAACCCATGGCTTTGAAGGGCCTGATCCAAAAGCCTCAATAGGATGATTCGGGGGGACTTCACTTTGAAAAAAGCACCTAGTGAGTGTGCAGCCTCCTTGGAAAGACTGTGCAGCAATCCATCATTTTATCTGAATGAGGTTATCCCATAGGCTAGAGGCCCATCCTGGGCAGGACCCGAAAGCAGAACACCTCCTGAGACTGTGAATCTCCCATACGGTACGTCTGCTTGTGGATATTTAATTTTTGTGTTATTTGCTCATATTTTGGCATTGCTTTCCGGCCTTTGAAACGTGAAGGTATGTACCACACAAACAATACATCAATAATCTAAGTTGAGACTCATCATGAGTGAGACTTGTCTGCAATTGCCTCCTGGCAACCATTTAAATTAACTTCTTTTAACACTTCTATCATTGCTCTTTACAGAGTCTGGAAAAACGCAGGCAAACAGAAAAAGGTGCAGTCTTCAGCAACTTTGCACCCTCTGCACGTCAGGAAAGCTTGTCACGAAAAGGCAAGCAGCAGATACCTGCATCCCTTGTGTTCAGCATTGCTTAGAAGCATTTTGTGGCTTCAAAGCTAAGGCCTGGGAAGCTGTCAAGAGAAAGAAAACCCTCTGAGTGGGTTATTTACATGACTCCTCCTCTGGGAGGTGGACACACAAGAGAATGGGTTGAAGCAACTACGCCAGGGGCATCAAGCTGTGTTTTCCTTCACTGATCTCCAGCTCTTCTGTCTCTGGCCCCACAGCAGCCCCTGGAGCCTCTGCACCTCTGAAGGTCCAGTGCCTTTCAGTGTGGTGTGGGCAGCAGGAGACGTGTGTGTGTATGTGTACTTCCAACCTCAGCAACACCTTCAGTTTGCACTTGTTTTTGTCTCTGCACATCCAGCCCTGCTTCTCATGCTTCAGCTGTGCTAGCCCTGCTTGCACAGCTCGCTGCCCTGGCTCCTGGCAGCAGGTTCCAGTGGCCAGCCCAGGGGCATGCACACCCCAGAAGCATGCCACCATCCCAACACCTCCCACCACTACCACTTCTGGCTGGTAGCAGTGGCAGGACTCATGGGACACATTGCTGCTCACCTGCATGTCCAGGTGCACTTTGGAGATACCAGTAGTTTGACTTAGTAATTTGGAAACACTGCTGCTCACTGCTTGGGACCTCAGAGGTTGCTGTCTTCAATCCCAAGAAGCACCAGGCATCAAGAGGAGTGGGTCGCATAAGAACCAGGTGGGAATCAATCCCTAATTGACATGGACACCACCAGGCACTTGCTGGACACCTCTTTCATGGTGGCTCAGTGCTCACAGCACACGTTTGGAAGGAGCAGGCATCCAAACCTAGCAAAAGAGAAAGTTCCCTGGCAGAAATAAAGATCAGGCTTGGCAAATGTATTCTGATTTTCAGTTTCTGTGGTTATGGACAAAGTTTCTTCACATGATCACACCAGCTCAAGCATGCAAGTCTTTCCAGGAAGGGTTTCATGTTGAAATTCTTGGCTTCTACGAAGAGAAAGCTGGTTGGGTTCAAGCTCCCTTAGGATAGAAATGTTTTTTGTATATAGGGCTTCAAATCAAAATTGCCCCTTTTCAGTCCACTTTGCAGTTCAGTCTGGCAAGGATCTACCCACTCTTCAACCTTTTGAGACTTGTTCCTTTAAAAATTGAGCTCACCACAGTCAAGCAAATACTCCTTCAAGCTGCACTTTGATGAGTTGAAAAAAGAAGTGAACTTGTGGAAGGAAAACCTCGAGCACAAAAAGCATTCGAGTACAAGATAGTTTCCAAAAGTCTAGGATGAGCCAAACTGGAAAATTGTGATGTAGTTTTCTATTGAACCCCCACCCAATCTCACAACTGTTTAGGCCACCACTTTTAATCTGGCCCATCTTCACTTATTACTCTTGAAAAGGAAAATAAAGCATTCTAAGAGAATTTTAAAATAGATCAAATGTGACACAAACCCAGCAAAAGCAGGTCATTTTAAGCTTAAAGAAAATGTTTTATCCTGGATTTGCCATGCAACGTTCAAATCCACAAAATGAGGTGTTATTCGCACCACCAGCCCGGCGTGACTCTCCTGGTCCAGGGCCAGAAGCAGATCCAGGTTTCCATGGGTGGAGGCAGGGACCAGCATTTCATGTCTTCAGTGCTCGCGCAGAGGCCAAGGGGAAGCGTGAAGGGAGCAAACTGTGGTTGCATCTCTTTTTGAGGCACTGAGGGCACTGAGGAGGTGGGCTGCCTTCCCAGGGGGGCAGGGATGGCAGCATGGCATGGATAAGGCATATTCCCCAGCCTCGTGTTACCACCAACAGCTTCCTTTCAGCAACATAGGGCAGCCCTGCTCCTGCAAAGCTCTACGTGGATTTGCATAGCTCTTGGGACAAGATGACTTTCTCCCATCAGCTTTACTTTTCACCTCTCCTTTTCTTAGTAGCTTAGAAAGAATTGTGCTAATGTCTTTATTCACTTACCCTTCCACTTTCTTTTCTTCTGCCTTTTCTTTTTTTCTTCTTTTTTTTTTCTTTCTTCTCCTTTCCTCTCTTCTTAAACACAAATAAGTCCTCTCTTTGCTGCAGCAGTGCTCAGTGCTGGCTCTTCACCTCACTTGTGTGTGATGTCACAGAAACCCCAAGGAGCAGGTGACAGCCCCTATTCTGCAGATGTAGGGCCAGTTGTCCGGCTCAAGGACACCCTGGTGCAGCTTCATGATGCGCTTAAGCTATAACCTGTCTCTGCCTCTCAAATTTATGTGATGATCAAAGAAGGCACAGTAATTCCACTTCTAGTCTCCAGCCATCTGAACACCCTCCTTTCACTCATCTCCTATCACATGCCAGCTGTGGTGTTAGAAACATTGGTGCTGGCACTAAAGAAAGGAGAAAATCCAGTATGACCAGAGGTAAAGGAGCAGGTAGAAAGCTGTCTTTTGGCTGCATGTGGACTTTCGGCTGTCCTAAAGCAGCCCTGTCAGGGCAGCACAGGTCAGAACAGAGCTACAGCTCTGCAGTGCCCCAGATAGCCACAGGAACTCCTTTCCCAGCACCCTGCTCCCACAGATGTCATGGGTAATATGGTGAAGATGGATGCAGGGAGTAAACCTAGCTGTAGCCTCAGTACTGCACGGAGAGCCTCTCCCCACAGCACCCCACCACTACCCTTGGCTGTCAAGCCCAAGTCATGGCAGTGTAGCTACTTTAAACTGGGACATCTGCAGTCCACTGGTGGAAGGTTGGATGAAGTGATAATTTCAGAAACAGGAAGATGTTTAGCAGATTATGAGTCTTTTCCCTTCCAAATGAATATCAGTGTTCGGAATTGCTGTGAGAGGGTGAGCTGTAAACATCCCCCAAGCAGCCTGGCACAAGCTGGGCACAAGGACCTAGAAGCACTTGCTGTGATGCTCTGGTTAGGAAACGTGGCTAATGGCTCTCATATTTTCCTCCAGGCATAGACAACCCAGAGATTCCCATAGAGTCTCTGTTTTACAGTCTCCCGGAAGGGTAATTAGCAGCAATAAAAATATTTTTGAGATTTCTGGCTGGTTAATAGCATGCACAGCACAGGAGAGCTTTGAGTCCCAGCATTGGCTATGATGAGGCATGAAAAGCCTCCGAACCCATGAGACTTCACAACAAAAGCCTGTGTTTTGCCTCTCCATCATACAGCAGCAGCAGCCTGGGACATGCAGCGGAGGCGTTGCTTCAGGCAGGACAGAAACATAAAACCCTAATATTGTGTTAAACCACTATCCAAGTAAAAGAAAAAGAAATTTCCCTTGTGGAAACTGAATTCAGAGCTGTGCTCCCACGCAGGGATGGCTGGAGCCAGCAGGAGACATCGTTTTACATCTTCACTTACCTGAGAAGATTTGCAAGCTCAGTGTGATGGTGGTTTACTGATGAAGCTCATGTCCCTTCCTGAACCTCTCAACTGCCTCTCTGTGTTCAAATATCAAAGTGTTCCTGCTCTCCTCAGAGGTTCCTTTAATGAGCCAGAAGGGAAAAGTTTGAAAGGGGTGCAAGGGGAGAGACATGAGACAGACTCTCTGCTGTGCCTTACAGCTTGCAAAGCTCCCAGCCAACCTACAGCCCCTCACCTGTGCTGCTCAGGACTAGCTGCCTTCAGCTCTTGGGAGCATCACATTCTTCTTTCCAAGCTGTTTGAAAGAAGAGCAAAAGGAAACGCCATGAACTATACAATAACCAGAGATCTGGGGCTGGCAGAAACAAATGTGCATGAGTCAAAAGACAGGGCAAATGGTGAACCCACCTGAGCTCCAGGTGTGCCCTTCTCATTGCCCTTTCCAGTGTTTTTAAGCCTCACATCTGACAAAGCAAACATCTTTGAAACGCTTTCCTACAGACAGCACATTACATTCCCTGGCAGGGAAGGTGACTGTAATATCCAGATGTCACTGATAGTGAAACGAACTTTGTTTTTAAAGGGTTACACCAAGATCTTTTCCATTTAATGTTGCTTTAAACTACGAAATTATTAAAAATAGGTACATTAACAATTGGACATGAACAATACATTAGTATTGGTTAACTGGGAGTTGGTAGACTGGTCAGTCGTACATCCTCTGGAATCAATGTCCATGTGAGAAATCACTAGAGCAGTAAAATAACAATCCTCTCCTATAAATCAATCGGAGCATCACATACTGTTATACTTAAAGACATTTTGCTAAGGATACTTCTTTACTGCACTGTTCTTCTCATCTGTTAATGCCATATGTTTATGGAAAAAGAGAGGTTTTAATTTACAGCTCAGAAATAAGTTGCAAGTTTTCTGTGATTAGAAGATATTATCAAAATTATTCTCCTTTCACTAATGAGTATCCCATTGTAAAACTGAATTCTGGAATGGCTCAGAAGGATATTGTGAATCTTTTAATAAAATAATATGCATGAACATACAGTCTCGAGTTCCTGCATGTGTCCTGTATGAACAGACGACTTCATTTAAATTCCTTCCATTAGTGGCAAGAGCTAGTTGTAAAAAGGATGCTTTTTTTTTTTTTTTTAACCTGGTTATTAATAGTATTCAATATTAAATTACCCCCAAAGACTGCAAAATTATAGAGGAGACTTTTTCTTCAGAACAGATAAAATGCCTAAATAAATTTCACAAGAGTGCTCTGGATGAAAATAAATTTCCATGAGGAAAATATTTAGACAAATGAATTGGTCTGAGTTATTTGGCTTAAATTCCAAAATAGCACTCCAGTACTTTCAGAGCTTTAATGGGTTTCTTGTTGGTATTAAATGCAAAACACCGAGTGGGTTGTGAATGGAAGTGGATGGAATAGGTTTTGATCACTGAATGCAAGGCTGTTACCTTTCTTTGGCTCATTATTGTGAAGACTTACTTCTACAGAGACATTTATGACAGCAGATCAAATCTTAAGTGTGTCCGCCACTGTCCTTTGCAGTCAGATGTCTGTCCAATGAGGGATCAAAACATAATAAATGGAGGTAGGTCGAGAAGTGTTGCCAGAAGGACCTGAGAACACACTGTTGTTAAGTACAAACCACCACCAAAGCTCTGCAATGGCTGGTATGCTCATACAACGAGAAAACAGTTGCTATTTGGCAATATCAGAGCTTGGAAGCTATCGGATGACGTCCTGTTTTTCCAAAGGCTTTTCTCATCGAGGGATGCAAACCATTCTCTATAATAGCTGCAGGCCAGCTCAGAGTCCTGGGAGCCAGATCCTACTCGGATTCCTTGTGATTGTAATGTGAAATAACAAAGGGTTATATCCTGCCATTGATATTTTTGCAGGCTTTTTAATGGACGTAGCTTGGAGACCCAGATATAGATCAATGGCAGGATACAGTCATAATGACCCAAACTGAGCTAAAAGAATGGTGTCTGCCTATTTCAGCTGAATATGACATAGCACTTGCACATAATAGAGACCAGACTTTTCTTTTGAACAAGTTGTCAAAGAATCTGTTTCACCCCGATGAAAGAATGCTTGAATAGCAAATCCCCAACCTAACACTTGAATAAATCTAGCAAATTTGTTAAACTATACCACACTGAGAAGTCTCTGCAGATCCTTTTAGTTCAGCCTTTGCAGGTTGACTAAGACCACAGCTGGAGTTGTTACCAATAAAATGAGCCACCTTAAAAGACAATGGGCGATAATGCTTCTCCACAGCACTGGGTACCAGGTTTGCCATGTCTTGCAGTCTATGTGGGCCAGTACCTGTGCAATGAAACTGCATTTTAGGGCTCACTAGCTACCTAGCCAGTAACTGAATATTCAATCTCTATAGTATGTGCATTACTGCATGGACCAGTAAAAAAACCCAAAACCTCAGCCACAGAGGTTTCAACTGAACAATATTTTTAGAAACTAATCTATTCTTCTACCAGTGGTTATTAGTCCAAACAACTCATGACAGCAGCTTAATTTCTCTTTAAACTTTTTCTTCCTTACAGTCGGAGGTAACATTTCAAAATATCTGGAAGAGTGCTATTTTATTTTTTTTCTTCCCCAAATCTCCACAAAGATATTGTGGATAACCACAAGAATATCATCCACATTCCTTTATGGTAGTACATGGTGGATATGATTTATTTGAAACTAGTGTGTACTTTAAACACAGGCCAAGGCAAAGCGCGCCGAGTCCCAGAATGGAGCCCTGGAGAATCCACCTAGACTGTTGACAAACCTGGCTCAGAAAAGCAACCTTTACACTGTCCAAGAGTAACAGGGTATATGACAGTGCCACTAAAAACCTAGGAGGCTAATGTGAACCAACCAGGCCATCTGGGGCTGTTTAGCTGTTCTTGCTGTGTGATACCATAACTTGGCGTGAAGGGCTGGAGCCTCCGGCAAAATCAGACATGACAAAATCTTCTGAGCTGAGTCAGAAACAATAATCATTCTTTTGCTCCTGCAAAGAGGCAGAAATCAGTGACTTTTGCATATCTGAGAGCAGTCTGACAGATAGGAGTAGGCTGGCAGCAGTGCCTTTTGCCTACTGATCCCCTTGAAAATGTGAAAATGCTGAGAAAAAAGGGCTCATTAAGCTTTATTGCACAGTAAACGTTTACAGTGTTGATTCTTGTTCCAGTAAATGAGGCCACATCTGCATCTACAATGAGAGTCTGCTACTCAAGCAACAATCAGTTAGGATGGGCTCTCACCTCCTCTGCTGCTCTTCAGGCACATGGTGTCCCTCTCACACAGGCCTGCCCTCTCCCAGGAGAAGCTGGCAAAGATGAAGTTGCCCTGAGATGAAATACATATTATTATAACTTTGCAGTCTTTTGCATTTATCAAGGCAAACTGCAGATTAGGAACAGTCTTTCAGTGTATGTCTTGGAGAGAAATAAATGTTCCTTCTGCTTGCTGGGATGAGACAAACTTGATCCTGGTGTGATGCAGAGAAATGAGGACTGGGAGCCCAGCTGCCCCAGCTACAGGGCACACACCTGCAGTGGGCTTCCCCCACCAGCAGCACTGAATAAACAGAAATATCGGTGGGGTTAGCAGGGGCACGAACTTGAGGATGAGACACCCAGCACAAGAGATGGTATTTCCTCTAAACCGGGGTCTGCTGCAATGGTTTGTGCCCAAGGGAATAAAGATGCTTGAGATTATGCAATGAGGTAGCCTGAGGTAAAGCTGAACACCGTTTTTACTGGATCACTAAAAGATAAGGGTTGGAACCTCAGGAGAAAGCAGAGTGGAGCTGAACTCTTGCACGTTCAGCTGTGCATAGCTGGAAGCTGCCATCTGGGAGAAAGAAGAAACCAAAACCTTTCTTTATATATTGCTTCTCTAGAACTTTTGTGACTGCTTACTATAAACCCTGAACATAAACAGTGTCATTTAAGGGTAATTTTTATGGTACATTTAAAAGGAGGTGAGTTCAGGATAGCTTGTGGCAGCAGGAGAAGACTGTTACTCAGATTAGGTATAGATCCTGCCCCAGCCTCTCTGGAGGCTGCTTTACTGCTTCCTCACACCTTATGAGGCTGCCAGTTTCCCCGTCACCTGGGGCATGAGAGTGATATTCTGGTTTGATAACATTTTTACCCTTGTGCTGAGGGATGCACATGACTACCTGCCGTGCAAGATAATGAGGCCTTCAAGCCATCTTGGTTTTGGCATTTTTTTGCAGATGACATCCTCAAGTCACAAAGGCCCAGGCTTGCTTGAGCTGAACTGTGTAAAAATTCAAGCAGTGACCTAAACTTTGGGACATAGGCTTGGTTGGTGGTGGTGGAAGGGAAAACAAGAATGGGCGACTCAGTGATGGCTGAGACAGATGTGCTCCTGTAGCCACCATTTGATTTTGAATCTGAGGAGTTACTGAGAAATTCAGAAATTTTCTTTGATTTTGTTTTATTTTTATGGCTATTCTTATTGCCTATCCCATATTCATTTGAATTCATATAGCATTATTTCCAAAAAAAAAAGAAAAACACAAAGCACAAGAAGAGGGAAGAGAACTATAATTTTAAAATTAAAAGACCTAACAATTTAAAAACAGCTAAAGCAACATCCCTGTGTCTTTCCCAGAACTCCAAACCTCTTCCCAGTTCCTTCACATGTCACCTGCTTATGTCACTTTGCCAGCTGTGCTGCCTGACACTGTGAACACCCTGGCTGCTGCAGCGTGGTGCCGGTAAGGACTGGTTTTACTTTCACAGTAGCTTTTATTTGTGTTTTTCTCCCCTGCATGGCTGCTGATTTTGTAAGCATGTGGTATCTTCAGAATTGCTTCCTGCAGTCCTGCCTACCCAAAATGGGCAGGGGAGGCGTGTGCAGTCAAGATTTGTTTGAAAGGAGGTCATAGGCAGATACAGGCACTATGGCTGCACAGGGTGCATCGTGTTTGGAAATCAGGCTAATATGTACTTTAAATTTTGTGTGTATAAAAGCTTTGTCTTGAAATAACTGCTGCCTCAGAACTCTTTCATTTGGCTGCTTTAATTATAACACCGAAGATTTCTCTTCCCTTTGTTTGAGTCCTTCACTTACTAAACTTGGCTGGATTTTCTCCAGCATGCAGAAGTGTGTTAGCTGCAAAAGGGCTGTCTATTGAATGAGCAATGAACCTTCATTTGTAAACTTGCCTCATCACTAAGGGCTGAACTGTAGAATACATGCAGAGTTGGACTGCTGCAGGCTTACTCAGAGAAGGCATATTTCTCTTCAGAGCTCTTTGGTACAGGGCTACTCATTGGCCACCACAAGCAGAAAATGCAACAAGCCAATTCAAACCATGTCTTAAATTGTGCGGTCTCTGCAGAGTGAACGTGGTCCAATATGAGCTGGAGAATGGTGACTGGTGAGAGGCCATGACCTATTTATTTTCTTCAGAGGGAACTAAAGAGTGCAAGTATCACACTCTGTGCTGTGGATGCACCTCCAAGACAGATGCAGACTGAGAGAAAGGGCTCCCCTTTAATTGCCATGAAATCTGTGGAACGGGATGAGATCATAAGATCAAAAACTGTACTCAGCCTTATAACTGAATGGTAACACAAGGTGAAAACCCAGAGACATGAACCCCAAAAGAAACTAGAATAGAACAGAACAGACTATTTCAGTTGGAAGGGACCTGCAACAATCATCTAAACCAGCTGCCTGACCACTTCAGGGCTGACCAAATACTCATGAAGAAAAGCAATGACTTTTTATGTTTCCTGTCTGACAATGAGGTACAACTGCACCCCAAAATGGAGTTTGACACCTAGAGCTGGAGGTGTTGGGCAAAACTGTCCCAGCAAACCCACAGCTGAAGAAATCGGAAACATAACAATATCCTTTGTTAGCCTTGAAGATGGGCAGAAGGGGAGCCTGACTGGTCGTTCTAATCTGTAATTATCGTCCTAAAATTATGTGAAAGGATAGTCCCACGATATGAAATCTATGGTGCTAGTTTCAGTCAAAATATATATCCACTCTTTTGGAGTCATGTAACAACTTTTTTTTTATGAATTCCTCTGCCACTGCAGCCTTGTCACCAGAACCAAAGGGGATTTCTGCTGACATACCCAGTTAAGTCATCCTGAATCATGTTTGTCTGGGATCACTGGTTTAACTTCTTTCCCTCTGGCTGGCACGTGTGCACTCCTCTTCCTGTGTCTTATACAGCAAATTACCATGAAATTAGCCACACAGCCCTTCAGACACACAGGCCTCACAGGCAAAGCACTGCCTTACCAAATATTGCAATGCACAGTAGTGTACTACCTTGAAGTGCCAAAACTTAATTACTGTATTTTTCAGCAGGGGGTGGAACTGCAGGATACAAACATGGCCACGAACCCAACGTCCTCCATGCACATGACAGAGCTCACTGCTTTCTTTGAAAAGCCAGATGAAAGCACTCAAAGGAAGTTAAGCTATTTGGGATCCCTAAATGCCATGGATATGCGATGAAAACAATTGCTGTGGAGACTGTGGATGCTCAGCTCTTCCAGACAAACAGAACTGGGAGGATAGTTCTTCACAGCTGAACTAATAAGGGCCACTTATTAAGGCCAAGGAGCATTGAAGGGTTTGTGCCACATTTGTGCTGCTTAGAGCTCTTCTAGGTCAGGCTCATGTCATGGAGAGCTGTGCAGAGCAGTCAAAAACACAGCTAGCGTGCAGGCTCTCAGATGTCCAGGACTCTGACTCCCCTGACTGAGCAGAGTAGATGTTATTCTGATAACAACTCACACCGACGATTCCAAAAGTGAGAAGCTAAAACCACAACATCCTGTCAGATTAAAATAAAGAAATAAATAAATGAATAAAGATGTTGGTGTTTCCAGCGTTTTGTAAAGTATGAGGTACGGGAGTCTTCTCATGTGACAGCAGAGGTGGAGCTGAACAGGACTCACCACTGAAGCCTAAAAGCTGTCTGTGTGTCTCATTTGTGGATGTGACTTTTTGTTCAAATGGAATTTGGACTGTGTTTTACATGGAGTGATTTCCAGAAAATCTTGTTCTTCATCCTGCTGGAATTTTCAAGGAGATATTTGCCCAGGCTGTCCACATGAGTGTCTCTTGTAACTTTTGATCCCTCAGAGAACAATCATGGATGAAATAGCAAAAAACGTTGTGCAACTCTGTTTTTCTCTTGGAAATAACAAATGTACTGGAATGTGCTTTCAGTCCATTCCCCTTCTTTATTTGATTCTTTATTTAACCTCCTATCAAGCAGAAAAAAATATATTCTTCTGTAATGGGAGCCATGTCAGCCAGTATATTGGCACATCTGTGAAATGTAAAGGCTTACTTCAAAACAACATCTTTTTTTGGAAAGGAAATTGCGCTGAATGTCTTCTTAAGTCATTGACCAAACATGCAATGACAGGACAGGAGTTTATCCTGCTTTTCACCAGATCTCTGCAGTCTTCAACAGACTGAAGCCCTTTTAGCACGCTCCTCTTTGATGGCTCTATGGGTTACAGCATCCCTATCCCTTCTCTCAGCAAAGCCAGCCCTCCACCCCAGCTCCCAACAATCCTCTTTTCAAGCTTCTTTTACCACTGAGAGCCTTGTACCTCCATCAACCCCCTGACCATGCCCATACAAGGGCCATGCTGTCCACCAGGCCTTTGGGGAACTGGCCCTCCTCCCACTCACCCCATCCCTGCAGCTAGGATCTGCTGCTGCAAATGCAAACCCCAGAGCCCATGTGGCCCATGGCCGTAGCCAGACATACCTATGAGCAAGAGGAGCCGCCCCACCTGCCTCCATCTCAGCCGCATCATTGGATTGCAGCTCCTGCGGTCTTCTCCTCACTTCCAAGTTTGCTGAGAGCAGAGGAGGAAGACCAGAAAAAGGGGTTACAGACAAAGACTCCTCTTATGGCTGCTTGCACCTTCTCCTAACAGGCATTTCACAGGTCTTGCACCCACGTGAGACTCCATTGCAGCCTACAGGAGCACTGGTGGAGGTACCAACAATTCCCTCCTTGGACAGCTTGGCAAGCTTACCACCTTCATGGGCACACCCCACCACAGCCACACAGACACCAGCCTCTTTGGGTCCACATAAAACATCTCTCATGCTGCATTCAACTTCTTCTACCAGCAGCACATCATTTCAGAATTAAGTTTTCTCCTTACTTTCCTCTTGCCTCTGAGGAGGCTTGTTCCCCAAGTCAAGCAGCAGGAGGAAATAAATAGCTGGGATGTTTGGACCATCACAGAGGGATTTCTTGCTTGTATGCAAGGATGCACAGGCAGTCGCTGCTGAGGTATCTCAGGAATGGCCATGGAGAGAGAAGAGGTCTGGAAAGTAGGTGGGAGGACTATGTCTAGACAAGCAATTGATTATGGCATTTGGCTTGCTGATTTAGCAATTGTCTTCCTAAAGGCCTGGCAGGACTATGTACTCGGGTTTTTAAAAAGCTCATTGAGGCGATATTTAACCTACAGATGTTTTTTTCCAATGCTCAGTTTGCTTTTAAAATATGACCAAATATCAAATATTTTATTCTTCTGTGAAGTATCCCCCTCCTACCATTTAAAACCTATTCTTTAAATACTACAGTCTGCTTCTTAATGGTCAAATTGGGAAAATGTTTGCTTTGTTGCTTTGTCTGGTAGTTTTTTTGGTTTTCTTTTTCTGTTGAATAGTGGAATATAAATTGTCTAGGGTAAGAATTTAAAATAAATCTGAATAGACTACCCAAATATACAATCAACACCTTCATAGACTCCTGGGTTCTTAGGAATGGCAATTTCATCATCAGTCTGATCTCTGAACAGGCAAAATCCTGCCTACAGTTCATTACAGCGCTATTTTGAAAACACCAACTGTCTCTTGAGAAACCTGTGTGTTAGCAGAAGAAAATGAAGGTGAAATAGCCAAGAGAAGAACCACCAGCTGCCTATTTGCACAATTCCCCCACGCTAATCAGCCTCTCGATTTATATACAAGCTGATGTAACTGCCCTGAAATCCACTACGGATGTAATTGAAACCTGCTGCAAAACTGGGCCTTTCTTACCAAGTGCTTGCTCAGTGTAACTGAAGCTCCAGAATTTTACAAGTATGTTTTATTGCTTGTCCTGTATAGTAAATAAAAGGCTGAAAAACTGGATTTCTCCTCAGGTTTGTTGGTTTTGTAGTGATTCCAATAACTACCATGTCACTGAGTATCTCTTCATATGCTTGCACAGACATGAAAATTTATGGTAAACAGATGGATTTTGAGGAAAAGGACAACGGCAGTAATTCACATCCTTGTTTTTCCATGTTCAGCTGCATGCTTTTTATTATTATCCTCTATATGCTTTTTTTCCAACCACTCAACTGTGTGTTCCTAAACGCACATTCTTTTCAACTTGAAACCATGCAAGTGTAGTGATAGAAATAATAGGAATATATAGGTCATGATATTACATGACTTACTAAGCTCTGATTTAGTGATTTATGCTCTTTTTCAGTTACTTCATCACTGCTAGCTGCTCTTGAAGGAGCCAAAAGGAATAGAAATTATTATGGTTTGAAATAACAAAAAGGAAAGATCTTTCATGACTTAAATGTCTATTTTAGGTTCATTTTTAAAAGATATTATTTCCATTTATTTTCAGAAGGAAAATATTTGTTCATTTTACTTCTCTGAAGTCAAATGAATGGGCTATACTCACCTGCTACCAAGGGGAGTATTTAGTACTACCATTAGTCCCATTAAAATAAAACCAGACTTGAAGTGACCTGCAGAACTGAGCACTTTGGTGTACAATAAAATGCCCTAATTCTGCCAACTCTGGTGCACACGAGCAGGCTGTGTTCCTTTTCAGGAGTATAAAATACATATTGCACTGGCTGAGACTTGCCTCAGTGCCCCTGAGTACCGCCTGCTGAGATATTAGCTGTGACAGTTCTGGTTTGGAGGGGACAGTAAATCACAAAGTGGCAGTTGGCAGGGGTGGTTTAAGGACAAGCAGCCACACTCTTTGTATTTTAAACCTTTCTACTCGGCAAGTTAACCTTGACTTGGGATGAGAGACCTCAGTATTCTCCAGTGCTGAGCCCCAGTAGGAACAGACTGGTGGGCAGGAAGGACGGAGTGGGCTGGAAGCTGCAACAGGGTCTGGTTCAGGGGCTGTCATCAAGCACCACAGTGCTTCCTACATCTGCTGCCGTCCTTTGCAGAGGAGGGTGAAGTACTTTACATCTTCTAGCAGACCAGCTTTAGTGTGTGAGAGGGAAGAGCTGTTCAGCAGATTTTTATGTGATGTTTGTATTGTTCAATTAGCTGAGTGGATGAAATACAAAGCAACCTTTCAGACACACCTAACTTTGCTTTCACTCAAGTCAACAAGAATTTTGCCACTGACTTTATTGAAGCAGATGGATGCAAATACTACAGAACTTTGAAATCCTTCCCATACGGTGTACTCTCTCACTCTTCCTACCAGAGGCTACAAGTTCAAAGCCAAATATAATCAAGTAACATCTAGCCATTAGGAATTTGGGTGTTTTGCTAAATACTAAATGATTATACAAAGTGTGCTTTGACCAAAAGAAAAAGTGTGTTCTGAGGAGGTGCAGATGAAGGGATGCCTACTGGCATCAGCACTTGTTCTGCTTCTTCATCCCCATTGTACATCACTGTACAACTGCCTGCTGGAAAGTGGATTGAGACCATCTTGCTTATTTTGCACAATTTGTTCAATTCAGCTTTTGAAAAGCTTTCCATTTATTTCTGACGGGCTTTGAAATGGCAATTTCATTTACTCATGAAAGGCTTTACAGCAAGACACAATCCAGCAATTTACAAGTCTCAGAAAACAAAAAAAAAAAAACAAAACAAAAAGACAAAAGTATAATTTAGGACAAATATTTCAAGGACAGGTCATGCCAAATAAGACAATGTCCTTCCAAGAGAAGGAAGTAGATTTATTTATTCCAATATATTATTTGTAGATAGGGGAGGTGCAGTATCTCTTCAGTTTGACAAGGCCTTGCAATCAGCTCACATGACATCCTCCTGCACATTACACATATACACTAAAGCAAGAGAAAGCAAAAAGTGATTGGAAAACTGAATTCAGAAAGTTATCAGTGATCTGCAATCAGAATAGAAGGATGTGTGAAATGGACATTTACTAGGGCTTAAGTCTTTTGCTATTCAATAGTCTCACGAATCACTTCAATAATCCATTAAAAAGAGTATGCTTAGTACTTTGTAGTTATTTTGTAGGCCATTATATCAGAAAGGGTAGCAAGCACTTTGGTGAAGGAGACTGGAATTCAAAAAGATCTTGATGAATGAGGATTACAGTTTGAAAAAATAATTCAGTAAGAGAAATGTGAAGTTTCACAGGTTTTCAACTTGCAGTGGCTTATAGGCTGCAATGACTCAGTATTGTCCAGCTGTTACGAAAAAAAGTGTGCTGGGCTACGCATGTCTTTTCTGTACAACAGATGACAGATGACTCCTTTTCTCCCAAGTCACTGGAGACCTCTTGTGAGAGAAGAGAAAGTAAAACAGAGTCAGAAGGGGAAAGATCTTTTTGTGAATTGCAGATGGATAAAAGGAAGAGAACGTAGTAAAAAAAAGTTTCAAGAGAGAATTAATCAAGGATGGAAACAGTTTTCTTTGTAAAAATGTCAGAAGCAGAAAGATTTGTGGTAATGTGTAGGGTTTTCAACAAAGAATTGAAAAATATTTCATTTTTAGACCTTCACTTGCATTGTGGAGATGACAGCAAAGTCTTTATTAGTGTGCTCTGAGACAGATTGTTTCTATTGGCTTTGATTGAATAAGAGTGGTAAGGCTGTCAGGGAAAGGAAACAAGTACTTGAATGTTATCTCACTTTTGTTTGTGTCAGTAATTAACGTAGATTTAGTAGAAACATGTTCATCTCTCTAAGACATGTTTTTTATTATCAAAGAATGTGGGTTTATGATGGGACAAATACACATTTTTGTCAGACTGATGTTTTGGAAAGCAAATCAGCTTTAAAACATGAAGTTAAAAAAATAAGAAATGCAACTATTCAAAATGAAGAGGTAGATCTAATATGTGCCAGATGTCCTTGCTCTCTGCTACAAAGGCAATAGAAGAGGGAGAGTTGTGATACCCTGTCTGAAAAATACTCAAAACTATCACTGCACTGACATGCAACTTCCATACCAAAATAAAACCTTGTAGTGAAGGTGCACGTGGCTGTGATGAAAGGAGAAGGTGGGAGATCAGTTGCAGCATAACAGTCTTCAGGAGACTCCAAAGACACAAGCACCTCCTAGCAATGTACCAAATATTCCTATTTTCCCTAGTGATGACAAAAATTGTTGAAGTGGTAGAGAATTCCTGGAAGACTTAGGAATGTATAAAAGCAGATGTAAATCTTGAGTCTTTTTTTTGTAAGAAAAAAAGTTCTTAGAGTAATCCCAGACAGTCACTGTTGTCTCCTCTTGATATAGTTGACATTTCAAGTTTTGGGGTTTTTTTTTCCAAAAATGCTGCAGTCACAGAGACAAAACACAAAGGACCCACAAAACCAACAACTTTTTAACCAGACAAGAATGTGTAAATATAAACATGGCTGCTGAAAAGTTCACTCACCTCCATTTATAATCTTAAGGAGCCATAAGGTCCTTTGAATCGAGATAGGCTGCATAAGTCTGAAGCCCACACATGGAGGTAACCCTGAGCACGCCACTGATGCTGGTAGTAAGAAGATCTTCATTTGATGCTGGAACTTTGTTCAGTGTGTATCTTTCCATGTGTGTCTTAGCCTTTCTACTTTAAGATCTTTCCATGCTACAGTACTCCCAAAGTCCTAAATAATGAGGAAAAAGGAAAAAGGAGCAGATGTAAACAAACTTCAAGTCTTTCAAATCAGTTAGCACCCCTTGGGCTTTTCTGTTTTCCTCACTGCAAACTCTTTGATTCCAACCACGGTCCTCTGTACAATTCCCACAGATGAAGGAAAAAAAAACAACAAAGATTGCCTCAACTGGGGTTTCTAAAATCACTGCCTGTGTCACTGTTAGGCCAAGTGATGAGAGCAGTCAAGCTGCTCAGCATGGCAGTGCTGGCTGGCCAAGAGCAGGTGCCCTGGTCCTGAGACTTCCTGCCCATTTTATAACTGGATCCTTAAAACAGCCTATTAAAGTTGACTGTACCAATGTCAAAACACATTTAAAGCAGAGGATTCTTCATACCCCTCTTCTAGCTTCACACAACTGATGTTCTGAACTGATGTGCCAGTCGGGACACCGTACCTGGCAGGTACATGGGGATGAGCTGTTTGAGCGTGGGTACAACTGCTGTGTCCCCACAGGAATGGTGAATAGCTTCTCCTGTACAATGCAATCTGTCCATTGGCTTGCTTGGTTTAGTATAATTTCTCTTCTGCTCATACACACAGAATTGTTGGTGTTCACAAGACTCAGTTTTACATGTTACATGGACATGCCTGCAAGCACACTGGGGAAAGGATTATGCAGTTGGATATCCATGTACTGGTTATCCTGCTTTGTTCTATTCTGACGAATCCCATCACAGTCTACTGCAAAACACCAACAAATTCCTGTGAGATTTGGAGCCTTTTATATTGCAGGGGCTTATTCTAGTTTAATTTCTATAAATTAGTTGAAGAAATTCCCCTAAAGGGAACTAGAGATTGCTTAAACTAGGTGATTATATTGAGTTTATTTTTGAATGAGGTTTTCAAGACTTAGCATTATAGGTACTTTCTGCAGATTTCACCCTACTCATTTCTTGATGAAAGAAGACTATTTGTTGTAGACCTGAATCTCATTAGACTGCATCTAGACTCATGATTTGTTTGGATTGTTTCTTATTAATATTAAGTTTTTGAGGATTTTCTAGAAGAAAATAAACCACAGAGAGGTTTAATTTCACAATTTGGCATTCTCAGTTCTTGTTTAGAATCTGTATCCTATTCATGAATATAGATGCACAGCTCCACACCATGGAAGAATATAAGTAACCTGATTCTAATCACAGATGTACAATGGACTTTTTGCACTTGAGCACTTTTCTGGACTGAGCCTAGTTCATAAAGCCTGGTAAGATATAGTTCAACACCACTGTGTGACAAAGCAATGAAAGGAAAAGCACCAGCTCCTGCCAGAGACGCCGTGGTGATTGATGGCATTCTGCATCAACACTTTTGGCATCACAAAATCAAGCTGTAGCTCTTAAGTGTCTACTGGAAAATATAAATGTTTAAGTACATATATTCTTTATAGTGTTCCCTTGGACTTACGTGCACTCTATCAAGATGCAGTCTTCTACATGTTTCTTTTTCTACCTCTACATACATAGATGTTTACAGATGCTTCTCTTGATAATTCTCAATTCCAACTGAACTAACTCAAGAAGCCACAGGTAATTTTGGATGACATCCAAGGATTGGTGGTAGGGAATGAGACAATTCTGCAGTGCTCTGTTCAGCCTTGAGGTTCCTCTGGACCTTCTGCAGAACCTGTGTTTTTCAGCACCTGTTTGATGTTCATAAGGGTTAGCAAACACATTTTTTGCTGCTATGCCAATGACCATCCTAGTTCATGAATCAGTATATGCTATTGGAAGAAGCTGCTCAATTTAACTGAAAAGGTATAGGCAGGAGGCGGAACTTAACATGTCCAAGTATGTTTTTATGTGCAAAAAAGGCCAATTGTCATAGGGATTATCAGTGAGGAAATGATGTCCCAGGTCATGGCTTACTCTCCAGGCAATGGGATGGGTGGCAGAATGCTGACACAGCCTTACCTGAGCCAGTTGCTCATCATTGCTCCACCACACAGAGGTTTCACAATCCAGACATTGTTCTGGACATTCAGCCAAAGCTTTCCTTTCATAACCCCACATAATTAATCATGCATATGTCACACTAAATCATAATTAACCAATAGAAGTTCCAAGCAATTGCAAATCAGATGAGAATGGCCATGGCCTCCCTGGTGGCGGGGATCAGTCACTACTCTCCCTTCTCATGCCACAGTGCTCATCACCTTCTGGCGTCCTCACATGTTAAGGGCACTTGGATCTGCTCCTCATCTTCCAGCCATAGGGATACTGGGGTGCTACCATTACAAAACCCTATTTCAGCCACACAGACCTATTTAAGCCCTTCATCCTGGAGAATCCCTGTGGCCCTTTGGATATTGTCTTGGCAGGATAAAATTTTATGGTCCTAACAAACAGCTCTGCAGCAAAACCGTTGTGCTAAGACTGGTTTATAGTAGTAATGAGTAATGCTTACTATACCATATACTTTCTCTTCTAAATTTTTCTATAGGTACTGTTTTGCTCAGAGGCTCCTGGCCTGGGATGCACTGGAATTTTCTAAATACTTTAACTGTAGGATTAAAGGATGGATAACTAGCTGTGAAACTGCATTATTTGGAGAGATAATCCTTGCCACGCCTCCTTGTCACAGTGCAGCTTTACACCTTTGCTTTGGAGTGTTAGGGTCTTATTGATAGGAAGGAAGGTTTCTGTTTTCCCTTTCCTCCCTTTGCCACTTGGGTGGGCAAAGCCATACAGCTCCCAGTGGCCAAAGATGATGGCTGACGGCAGCTGCCATGAGGGAGTCTTGTGCCAACCTATGGACTCTTTTGATGCAGTATCGGTGTTTGTAACACAGACATCCACTCTGGAGTAATACCTTTTTAACTGATGAATATGTATTTAGGGTATGAATCATTTAATCCCAAAGTAGACACTTAATAGCTGAGATGAACTGTGCTACTAAAGTTGTCTACATCCCTCTGCTTGCCATCAGGAAAGCCTGGGGTGAGTGGATCAGACACAGACATCTGCTCCAGACATGTCCAAAGGCAGGTGAGACATTTGCTTCCTCCTGAGCATTTTCCAAGCCACCAGATCTGAGATATGTCTTCCGCAGCCACCCAACCTAACCCAGCACAGAGTGCCCATCTTTCACAACAGACCTGGGCTCTGCGAGACCTTCTGGCTGCCAGACAGCCACTTGTTCTGTGCTTTGGTCTTTCTTCACTGATTGAGACAATTCCATCACAGAAAGCAGTAGTTGGGCTCTCTGAGGAATGCTTAATTTTATCTCTTCCCCCTCTGCCTCTGCTTCCTGCCTTGGTAAGCTAAAATAGTTTAACGTTTGGGGTTTGGTTGCATGCATTGTTTATCCATACTTGCTCTTGCTTCTATGTTTAACAGAGGAAATAACTCACTACGATAAAGTATCACTACATGCTGGTAACATCAGATAAGCTAAGCTGGACAAAAATGTTTTCTTTGGCAATTCTCCACTTTCTTTAATTTGGCCAGAGAACCTGCTTTACTTCTGGAAATGTGAAGGCCCCAGTTATGCCTGTTACACAGAGAGTTTCACAGTCTTTTTTTCTTGTTAAACTTCATGTAGGACAAGGAGAACAACCTAGCCATTTATTTTCCTGGTGTACAATCGGGCTGGTAAGCATCAAGCTGCACATATCAAAACCCACAGTTAATGTCATCTGCATTAGTTTTCTGCCTTCCCAGCAAAAATGAGCCGTTGCAATCTGGTTATCAGCTGTGCAATGATATAGTGATACATATTTAAATCTAAGCATGGGGGAGGAAAAACAGAGTGTGTCTGGAAGAAGCCCCTTTGAGATGGAGGAAGCATTTCCAGGCATGGCAGGAGGAGCTGAGCAGTCTCCTTGCAATTGGTGGGTGTCAGAGGAAACCCCCCAGGGCCCTTTAGGGGGTGGGATGGGGCTCCCCTGGGCACAGTGAGGGATTTAGAGAGAGAATTGGGATGCAGGGATCATCCCATGGGAATTGCTTGTGCTGGAGCTTCTCTGTGGCTCCTGTCAGTGGGTATCAGACGGGGATCACTCAGGAGATACCTCAGCACACAGGCAGAGAGGGAAGGAGAGGGCTGCTGGAAGTTCAATGTCTCTGCTTACAGCAGTTCTGGGGTCAGGC
This sequence comes from Ceryle rudis, assembly GCA_033439905.1. Taxonomy (NCBI): domain Eukaryota; kingdom Metazoa; phylum Chordata; class Aves; order Coraciiformes; family Cerylidae; genus Ceryle; species Ceryle rudis. Next base: position 48,692 of record JAAGNO010001716.1, read on the forward strand.
TTTATCACTCCCTGCACAGTGCTCTGGATGTGGGTGCAGCTTAGCACCTTGAGTTGAGAAAGGTGCAGGATCGCCAAAGGCAGTCATCTTCAGCACATGCAGTGAACATATGTAACTGCGCAGGATGTGCAGGCATGGGACCACACATGAACACATGGGGTAACTGATGTGCAGGAGTCACACCAGTGGCATTGCCACAGCCTCTCAACTTTACATTTGCACTTAACACAAAGCCATGACCTCATGACCCCTTTTCTGTCTGAAGGCTAGAGCATGGCACTTCCCATGGGAGACACAGGGCAGCAGCACTGAAGCAGGGGCAGCATCTTTCCCCTTCATCTCCCACCAAATGGCTTGAAAAGCTCTAGCTGGCCTTGCTACAACCCCACCACACTGGAAGGTGAGGGCAGCTCCTCTGCTGACAGCATGTAGCTCGTACAGCCCCCACACAGTGAGCCCCCTGCTTTCAGGATACTGTATGTGGGATTTAGCAGGCTTCACCCCAAAATGTGCATTGGATGTGCATTTACTGCGCCTCCCCTGAGAGACGTTGTCTGCACAAACTATGGACATATCAAAGATTTCTAGTTTTGACAGAGTTACCAGTGGTATGGAAAGCTGAGCTATATTTCCAGGCAGCAAATGCATCTGGCATATAGTGAGCCACGCTGTGAGGATCTTCCTTGCAGCCTATGTGCAGACCAAAAGCCTTAAATAGGCTGGATTTATTTGTTGTTTTTTTCCCCACCCTTTCCTCCCTCCCTCAATACAAACATTTATGTAATAAAATATTTCTAGAGCACAATGTATAAACAATGCACACTTAATAAAAATAACTGGAAAACTTTAGTAAGAAAACAGCTGAACTTAATTTTCTAGCCAGATAATGACTGAAGGGTTTTTTTCCCAGATATTAAGGTGTTTTTCTTGTGATAGCTTTGACCTAGGAGTAGTCTGCTTAACACTGGCTCCTGCAGGAATACTTGATTTTTTTTGTTCTTAGTTATAACCAACATGTAATTGCTGGGAGTTACAATTTGAATTTCTGGTTAAATAACTTAGAATCAAACTATAATTATGTGCTTTTTCCTGGTGCAGCTGGTGCCAAACAGAGATGAAAGCAAAGTGATTATAGACAAAGGGCAGCCACTGGGTGACTGCTTTCTTTTGGAGGGTCAATACAAGTAATTTAGGGGTAAATCTAGCAAAGAATCTGCATCAGAGCCCAGTATTCAGTGTTAGGCTGGGTCATATATGCAATATGCAGTGACTGAATACTGAAAGAGGCTGCTAACGTAGGAGATTCCCTATTCCCTGCTGAGTGTCCTCTCCATAGGCCACAGTATCACAGTACCCCTCTCCATCACCTCCACTGCTCTACAGTCTTGCTTATAAGAAGTGGGGGTGCTCTCCTCAGGGACACGGGGTCAGCACCACAGGCTGAAGAAAACCCCATCCTGTGGCCTGTGGTGGGGATGGATTGATCTGCCCCTTGCACAAGTCTGTAAAAGGAGTTGCTGCCCCCCCCAGACCTTCTTTGCCCAGTTTATTTCTTTTAAAGGGGTATTGCTGTTGTGTTTTGTATGGTGCACTGGTCTGCCCACACCAAAATGCAATGGTGCTGAACTAGGTCTTTTGGCTTGTTGTTTTGCTTGTTCCAGTCTTTAATATCCAAGAAGGTCTTTAATTATTGTGGTCTGAGTGTAATTCATTCAGAGGTTTTCTCAATTGCTAAGTCACCTTTTCCTGTGGTAGAGCTTGCAGACCCAGCTGGCATCAGTGATAGCAAAAATACATTGCTTACTGAAGAATCAGACCTTAATTTTTACATTACTGTTCCGATACAAGTTAAAACAGGGAAAATCATTCCTCTCCTTTTATTGGAATGCTATTCTATCCCATGATTTTTCTCTCTTGCCATAGAAATTTTGAAATCAAGTCAAACACTGCAGAAATTATGGTATTGTAAGCCTTGAACATAAAAAAAATCCCCAACCTTGGACATAAAAAAATTAAGTCAATTCCAGCTCTTCCTGGGTTTTACGGTTGAACTTCCTCACCTCGAGGCTTCAGCTTTCTAGTCTGTAAACAGGAATAATACCTTCCTGTCTCAGAGAAGTGTTGTAAGAAGCTTAACTGATTCGTGTTTGTAGCACGCTGAGACACTGCAATATGTATGTGGATATGGAGAAACATATATGCGCACATTTAGTATGTGTACCTGAAGACCAGCTTGCACGTGAACGAAATGTGTTTTCTTTACATATACTTCTTGACTGTTTTAAGTAACAATGTTAGAAAACGTTGATGTTTGATAAACGTAGCACAACACAGGCTCAAAACCAGCTCTCACTAGCATTGTATTGTCACATTGCCAGATCTTTTAGAGCAATCTGTAATTGAAAAGGAAGTGATACCTCACCTAGATATCCTTCTCCCTCCCTAATTTTCCTGGTCAAAATAGCATGTTTCTCAACCATGTTTTTTCCAATATAAACCAAAATGGATCTTCTTTCCTTTCTGTTGCCACAGGGCTTCATGAACAGCTCTTTGCTGGAATTCCTTCACATCAATGCCACCTTTTGTCCCCCAGACTTGTGAGTCATTCTCTGTACCTCACACCTCCTTTTGGTTTGTTGCTTTGGGTTTTTGCAGGCACTCTCTTTCCCTCCAGCTTTGGGAGATAGAAATTCCATGGCATTCAATCACAGGCTGCTCAACAGTACTGTATCTTAAAACTCCTTCCCTCATTGACAGCAGGCTTACAACGAGATAACCATTTGCTCTGGCCTGACCACCACTTTCCATTCTTCTTTGTCTCCCACAAAGATGTTAAGAGGCTTCATTCACTTTCCATTCACTCCCAAACCAGACAACTAAAATTTCCCTTCTAGAAAATAAGTAAACCAAAACACAAAACATTCTCTTTTAGAATTAAACTCAGAACTCTTCCTTTTAATATTTATTATTAATTACTATTATTAGCAAAATTTAAATATGCAATTTTCCATTCTGATGGAGAAACCAGCACATCAGATACTCTGTTCTCCATTTAAAAAGGAAAGCTAAATATTGATATTTTAATACGTATCTTTGCATTCGCTTTCCAAAAATGATTTTTCAGTTTCTCAATTCTATTTCTTGTCCTGCTCTGGTACAATCCCTTCTTCTATTACCTTTCTGCATCCTTCACACGTGCCAGAGATTACAGCACCCCACTGACAAACCTTGCTGGAACAAGTTGCTAATCAATAACAGGTTACAGAAAGCCCTGTTTTCATTTTGCAGCACAAACCTGCTAGAACTCTACTGCAAAGACCTGTCTTTTTCAAATATAAAGCAAAAGATGTAGCCCAGAGGGCAAAATGTTGTATTCGCCATATCTAGTAAACACTCTTTCAGCCACTGAGTCTCTATGTCTATACATATATATGTACAAACACAAGGCCAGGGGTGTCTGTGCATATAATACAGAAATAGCAACTGGCTTCTATTTAAGGGTTTTTACATTTGTGGAATTTTTACTTACATTACACTTTTCATTTGCCTTTTAATTAGCAACAGTAAAAGAAAGGATGCACTTGGATTTGGCAAGGAGATCGGTGTTTCCTGCTGCTAATAGGAAAAAGGTGGGTGACAAAAGCAAAGCGTTGCTTTGCTGATCAGCACAAGCACTTGCTGAAGACTTACCAGCTTTTCCACTTGCTTAAAATAAAATACATCTACAGGAGGAACAGTCCTTGTGGCAAAAGGGTGAAGCAGTTCTGCTTAATTTGCAAGTAAGGAACTACGTTATCCTGGTAAACAGTTTAGAGATAGCATTAATAGACTCCTATTTTGTTATGTTTAACCTGACAAATGAAAAGCTATGTTTCTATTCTGGTATTATTCAGCTCCTTTCAATGCAATTTAACATCTGGAAATGAGAAGGCAGCTCCTTGTTACCAGGCAACTCACTGCAACTACCAGCAGCTGCCCCAGGGACCAGGGCTTGGAAGCTGCTCTGCAGGGACAACTCTTCCCACTTCTTCTAAACCCAAATTGATGCATTGAGGCTGCTTTACTGTGAGGTCCCCTCTAAGAACTCACAGCATCTGCAAGAGCTACATCTCATGAAAATTATGGGTTTGCCTCTCACTGTCCCATCCTATTGCATTATATAGCTAGGAGTTTAGCCACTGACTTCCAATAAACCAACTCTTTTCTATATACAAGCAATTTTTAAGTTATGTATTTATTGCTTTGCGTTAATAAGCACAATATAGAGTACATCATGCTCTTCCATTATGAAGCCTGTTTCAAAGGCAGTAGTGGGTACCAGTACACTCCCTCCTGCCTCCAAAATATAGCTCACACTCACATCATCACTCAGCAAGTCCACTTGCCAACTGGTGCAGTTTTGTAGAGCCTAACGTCGTGTATGGAATTAGATTTGTTCTTACTGCTTTGCTGCAATGTTCTTTTGCTCCTGTCACCCTTGAATTTATTTCTAATTATTTTAGGCTTTATTCAAGCAACTAAAAATCCCCTAGAAAACAAGCACATGTGGAATGCATAGGAATAGAAACCATGATGACTTCATACATAGTGTATTAATATACAGCTGGCCTGATCAAGCACAGATCACATCCACTAGCAATATTTATGAAATACCTTACGTCATTCAAAAGTTCATCCATACCGAGTCTGGTTTGGGATTCAGGCTTGTTGAACTCTTGTCCTCAGTGTAAGTCAGAAATGGACTCCATATGTTGACACCATCTTTTCTCTTGACTCTTTCCCAGCAGTCAGACAGGTTACTGTAGTTTCTTCATGACTGGGGTGAAGTTATATATGTACTGTAATATGACCTTTTTTGTGTTCGTTTTTGTTAGAAAGTGTTCAATTTGAACATGCTGGATAAGAGGAATTTTATGCCATTAGCATCACTGGAGACCTCTTGATGAAATTTCACATCATTCAACAAACTGGCCTGATCTAAATGAAACACGTTTGTGTGGCTCCAGGAAGGATTTATATTTGGAAGAGGGGAAAGTTATTTTTCATATTTATTTGGGGATCTGAAAATAGCCTGAATCAAAGCATGGCTTCTAATTGTTTTTTGTTGCAGTTTCTCGTCCTTCTGACAGATCCCTTTTCATCGCCATTGTCGGTCTACATCAATCTGTATCTTTGAGTAATGCCTCACACATGCATTAATAACATCTTTCAACAGAGCTTTGTGACCATCCACTGCTACACTGAGTGCCCTGAAACTTCTTGGAAGTCTTGAATCCCCCTATTTTTTTTTTCTACCCTTCCAGCTTTCGCATTAATACAAACACTTTACAATTTTGATTTATTTTGATTAGTTTTACAGCCAGACATTAAGTGAAGCTGATGTGTTTGAAATGTTGTTGGTTTTGAAAAGGAAAGTGCAGGCTGTGCAAAAATTCCCAGCTCATCTGCGTCAGCAGCATTTTAGGAGAAGGTCCAGTCTGACCTATCACATGGGTTTCCCAAGCAGCAGGGGTTGTATTGGTAGCATGGAAGGTTCCTGTCTTGCACTTCGGGTTCAATTCCTGCTGATGATGAGAGAAAATCTTTAATCTTTAGCCAGGGAACCCATACTACTTCTTATGGACTTCAGTCCATCTGGGGGAGCTCCACACACTGCTGCAAGAGCTGAGTGAAGCAGAAATGCAAATCCTCAGCTTTTCTTCAAAATGATACTGTTTCAGTAAGGATCTTGGGTATGATTTTTCCATACAATCAAAATCCCGTACTACAATGGGAAGACAGTAGGATATTTGGGGCACTGCTTTTTTGGTGTGTATTACCTGTCAGGGACGTGGTAGAGCTGTTTATAGTCTGTCTGCCCACAGTAGTTCCAGTTTGTGAGCTCACTTCCCTGCCTGCCCACACGTGGGTGAAAATCAAGACATTTTTTCAACCTCTACAGAATTTTGGTACCAAGTAGCAACACAAGGAAATATGATAGAAGCATTTAGTGATGGTATGATGGGCACATTATCCTCAAGCAAGAAATCTATTACACCTTAATGTAATAGCTTTGACTGGATAACAGCTATGCAAAGGCAGGTGGATGGTAAAGGAACTGGGCTTCCTCAACAAAGGAGTTCACTCCCCAACCTAATGCTTGGATCCCAGGGATCCAGAGTTCTTTTCCAAAATGGAAGAAAACAAGGCTATATTCTTTCCAAAGGAAGTAGAAAGTAAAAAGCAGTCGGTTATGTAAGGACCTTTTCCAGTTTCTCCTTCTCCTCTGCAGCCTCTTCTTGCCATGACAAATACAGCAGCCCCTATTGGGCTTCCCATCTCCCAGGTGCTCAGTGCTAACTGGATCATGGCGACTTAGACTGCATTGAAAAGAGACCCTCTGGTCCCCCATCCTTTCTATGACCTGCAGTGGTATTTAATGAACAGGGAGCTGTGATGTACTGTAGTCTGGGGCAGGACTTCTGGTGCTTTTGGTCCGTGCTATTTAGTCTGAGAGATCACCCCATGGAGGATGGTGGCATGTTCTGTCCAGGAGTTTGTACAATGCCTCGCTTGCCACAGAGGGACTGCCACTGCTCAGATGAGCAATTTGGTTTTGCTGGTGCCTAAAGCCATTTTCAGTCACCATTTTGACCTCTAATGAAAGGAAATCTCATTGACCTGCAACCAAGACAGGCACAGAGAGGGCAACAACAGTTCAGAGCTCCCTGTCCTTGAAATCTCCAATTTATTTCCTGGCATCAGGCTGAAAACTGTAGTTCACACAACTGAGCAGCAAGTTCCTGATCTTAATGTGCTGATCATATTTAGCATGTGCCCAGCCTGTAGTGCATTCAGGTCAAGGATCGTGGAATCAACTTGTTTACTCCCATAGGGATTTGCTGGTTCAGTATGCTGCCGTCCAAAAGCATTTAATTTCTGTAATATTCTGATGTAATCTCACATCCTTTTACTCCCCCCCCTCGTAGAATAGGAAAAAAAAAAACCATGACACCTACAAATATAATAACTGCAAGAACCTAAAGGAACTTTGCACAGTTACACCTGCTTCCACTACCTTTTGGAGCTGAAAGGCAAATTCTACCTTGGTTTTTGTTTTGGGACTTGTTAAGGAAGACAAGCCAACTGATACTCATCAGAATTCAGAATAATTGATTCAAGTTCTGCTACCTGACAGATAATTTTTCAGTTTTTGGTCTGTAATAAACACCTTCTGGTGGCATTTTTAATTACTTATCTTTTTTTTTTTTTTTTTAATTTGGTGCACGTTTCTGGTTTTTCTCTATAAAACTGTGTAATCTCACCCTAAAGTTCAGACTTACATCTGGAAATCTGTGTACCTAGAACAAAGTCAAAAGGGAGTCTAAAATGGGACATGCTGAGAGTACAAGCAGTTCACATAATGTTGGTTTAATATTTTCAGCATTATTTTTCTATCCTGGTTTTCTTTGTTGCTGCCTAAGACCTCCCGGACATAACTACCTGAGATCTGATGGTATAAACCCATGAATTTTGAAGAAAAAGAAACCTTAAATATGCCTTAAATGCTACAGTGCCAGAAGAACGTAAGGCTGAAAATTTGACTGTCAAAAAGGAGTTCTGGGCTCTACTCAAACGGAGTAGAGGAAACTTACAGGAAACTATAGTAAAAAATCAAATTAGTAAACCGAATGACATGTTGAAGAATATTCAGCATTGCATATCAAGTAGGATGTCGTGTTTTGCAAACCCATTAGGTGTTCAAGGAGTGATTATTGTGTAGGTAAGGATGGCTCTGGTAATATTACATACCTGGATTCTCAAAAGTTTTTGACCTGGTCTTTCGCCATAGGCCGCCACTCCTGGAAGCTAGAAGTACTGACAGATCAAAAAGCTATTTGAAAAATTCACATAGAAGAGGTACACTTGTGGTTGTTGGTGTGACAGTGTACACATTTTTTTACCTAAAAGAGCTCTTCCTCTGCACTTCAGAAACTGAAAACAGAAAGAAAAGACCACTCAATGGTGATTTATATGCTTTTATACCTCTTAGCTATATGTCCACTATTGGCCATTTTCAGGCAGAAGATACCAGTCTAGGAATGGTTGCTTTGAACGAGCAGGCTGGCTTTTGTGTTTTCATGTACTTTTACTTCACCTATATGTAACATAAAAACATTGCTTACATTTGTTACATTATATTTGCAGTAATTTGTTGTGGAGGTACAGAGTCTGTATTAGATATACCTAAATATTAAAATCATAGAGATGTTCTTTTTATCACTCATGGTAAAGTTACGTTGAGGAATGTATAGACTTGGTGTTATCTGTCACATTTACCCACCTGCGGGACAGTACAGATAACAGGGGTGACTTTAAAGCAGTGGCAATAGGCAGCCTAAGTGTAACTCTGAGCTCTGACCCTACAGCTCTGGGTTACAGGGTTTCCTACATCGTAAACATCTCGTGTAACTACGGATGGACAAGGGACACTGAAGGATGGTTTGCAACATATTGGCATACACCACATCCATCCCCTTCCTGAATTTATCCCAAAATACTGGAATAAACTGAAAATTCAGTTGTGAAGAAAATATGTATCGGGGTGTGGAGAGAAGACGTTTCTAATTTCAGTCAGGACGGGGTTGGGTTTGGTGCCAGCTTC
>JAAGNO010001717.1:11533-25017 GCA_033439905.1 Ceryle rudis
GAGGGGTTTCCAAGCCCCCCGTGGAGCTATGGTGCTGAGGGCCAGGGGTCAGTGGTGCCCTGGCAGTGCTGGGGGAAGGGGTGGACTCCCTGATCTGAAAGGTCTTTGCCAACCAAAATGATTCTGTAATGCTAGAAGAAAGAAGTTCATGACACTGGACAAGCAACGCCCTGGTTCAGCTGAATGCTGCTGGGTGGCTGGTTGATAGATTTACGGGCTTTACCACACACGCAGCATCACTGAAGTCCCTCATGTAACAAAAAACACGAAGAAAGTGGAAATAACTGAAAGGATCTCAGATTTACATAGATTTCACCTATGAATATTAAAAGCTCCCTAAGCATGTCACTGATGATGCATTCCGACACGCTGCTCGTCCAAGCTTTACGCTCATCCCCTTTAGAACCCTTCAGACTGATGACGCCGTCTCCAAGAAAGGCAAACCTTCCGGAAGTGCACGTTCAGCACTACCTCAAATTTGAGTTACTCCATCCACAGCTTTCGAAAGCCAGATCTGACAGAGGGAAGGGAGGTTATGGGGGAAATCTCACTCCTCACCTGTTCTGGATGGAGTTGGCAGCAGCGTGCATGGCGGCGGCGGCCGCTTCTTGTGCTTTGCGGTTCATGCCGCCGGGCGGGGGACACATCCCTGTCCCCACCTGAGGTGGCATATTCGCCATGTTAGGTCCATACGGTCTGTTCCCCATGGTCGCATGGCTCATCCTCCCTGGAGGAAGCCCGCTGTATGGTGGCACACCAGTCTGCCCATGCATCTGGCTCCCTGCTCCCATGGGGTTCATGCTTCCTCCCATTCCCGGACTGGGGTAGTTGGCATTGGACATAGCATTGTAGTTTGGCTGCCTGGGATAACCTCCTAAGGGAGGTAGAAAGAGGGGAAGACAACATCATTCAACTAGTTAGTTTATGAATCACCATAAAAATCTTCTATCAGCAAATATTTAAAGATCACTAACAGAGATGAGGGGGAGTATTAACACCTCAACAAAAAGTCAAAGTACTTGGATATAAGCCACGGAAAATGTGTTTTGACATAGCCAAGTAACAACATCGATTCAAAAGCTGCCTGAAACTCTCCCAAACCTCAGTGAAGCAGAGTGAGCTAAATGGTCCAGGACAGGATGTAAAAAAACCTCACTTAACCCTTTCCAACACATACAACGCTCAATTTTCTTCCCCTCCAAAGAGAGCTGGCCCTTCTTCTCTAACACTGGACGCACAACTTCTTTTTAAATGAGGAAGAAGACCCCTACATTTAGAAGTACAACTAGTTCTGAAAGCAATGTAGTTCATCAATCTGAAATCCAGGCTGGATGGAGCTTTGAGCAACCTGCTCTAGTGGGAGGTGTCCCTGCCCATGGCAGGGGGGTTAGAAGGGGAAGATTTTTAAGGTCCCTTCCAACCCAAACCATTCTATGAATCTCAACACGAGCAAAGCACAGCTCTTTCCAGCTCGGGAGTGCAGTGGGTTGTATCACTCAGACATTAAGAGGGGACAAATAAAACCAGTTTATCAAAAGCAAGACATTAGAACAGAGAGAGGCCTTTTGCATTTGCTGAGCTCAGTTCCCACCGTGAGGAGCTGACTACGCCTCACCTTGAGGTCCATACTGCCCACCCTGGGGTCCATAGCTCCCCATGGAGTTCTGCTGGTATGGCCCCATTCCAGCGTGCATCTGTCCTCCAGAAGACTGACGGGGAGATAAGGCTGAGCCGGGCTGGGGTGAGCTGTACTGGGGCATCTGAGGATTCCTCTGCATGTAACCTGGTCACCCAGTGAGTGGAGCAAACAAGTATTAGCACAAAGTATCCCGAGCTGCCACTGGACACACATGTTCTCAGGTGACAGCCACCCCCAGGACGCTCTACAAATCCTTCCAGCAACAGCCTGGACAGATTTCACAGGGGTTGCTATTAAGGAGCCAGTGTTATCTGCGGAGATAACAGATCCAATTTCCTGTTTTAACCAGAAGAAACCCCCACACTTTTGTGTCACAGGAGTGGACAACAGTCTGCAAATCTTAGGGGCTTCTTGTTTGCTTGGTTGGTTTCTCAGGGCGACAGCTATATACCTTCAGCCACGAGAGCTGGAATTTTACAGGTTATAACCCCGTGCTAACCCTACTCTCTTTGGGGTAACAGACAGCATTTTTGTGAGCACCCCTCATTCTGAAGCTTAAGGTCATGGACCTTGGAGAAGCAATTCCCAAAAAAGCTTGCCAAAAGCCACAGAAAACATCTTCCCAGCCAAACTACCAGCTTGGATGGCACATTAAGAGGCCAACCAACCAACAACTGCTGAATTTACCACAAGGTACCTAAACACTTGCAGCTTATAAACCTGGGGCAGCGTTTAAATGCTGCCTCACCAGAGAATCCACGTCATCAGGCCAGGTAATTTTTAGCTATGTATTTAGCTTTACAATTAAACCTTTTAACTCATGTCACACACCTCGATCTTGCGCTATGCTCGACTGGTTCATGGAAGGATGCATGATACTGTCCGACTGGCCACTGGGCGGTCGGGGTGGCATCTGATTGCCTGCACCGCAAAGGGGAAAATGGTTAATCACCAAAAATTGGACACCACAAAACCCAGGAGGCAAGAGTATTAAGTATCAGAACTACAAACAGCTTCGGGAGAAGGGTATGTTAGCCACAAAGAAAAACAAGAGCAAGATCAGTCACATTAAGCCACCAAAATGACACTGCTGGTTTACCAGCCATCCCACCCATCTTACAGACATTTTAAAGCAAACAAATGAGATGACAGGATCTCAGTAACCACGTAGCACTGACACCAGCCAGTTCCTCCCCTCTGGCCATGGTAATTCACGCTCCAGCTGCATGAGGCAGCCCCACGGACACAGCAACAGGCGTCGAGCAGTTACCTGGTACTGCAGCAGGTGAAAGCGGACCAGAGCGGGACTGAGCAACACTAGCTGGAGATCCAACTGGGGATGGGGAGGGTCCTCTGATGCCTGGCAGGTGAGGAGAGGTATGTGGAGAGAAAGGAGACTGAGCTGGGTTACTCTGCTCTCCTTGACTGCTGGAAATCCCTGATGTGCTTACTCCAGGACTCAGGGCTCCTTCTGTACCCATGGGCAGATCATCTATTGAACCAGACAGGTCCTGCAATACACAGAGAAACAGATCAGGCAAAAAGAAAAAGACATGGGACTGTTCTTTCACACACCACGAAGAAAAACTGTGTTTCTCCCTTAGGTGCACAAGGAAGAGAAATCAAGGAGCTCTGTTGGTGTTCTTGTCGGTAAGGACGGGCTGCCGCAGACCGAGGTAACTGCCAAACGTGTCTTATCCTGCTGCTGGTCTCTGAACCCAAGAGTTCCTTGGCTGGTTTGCTGAGTGCTTGTTGATGGTCTGAACAACCGGTTAATTCTCCTACTTTCTTCTTTTAGAGGTGGGCAATTAAAGAATGCATCAACCGTAGGTGTAAAACTGAAAACAGAGGACAGTCCGTGTGATGATGGCTTGGAAGAGAAACGTGGCTCAGCTTCAGAAAGACAGAAAACTCCTGCCTCACCATAATTAATTCATAAACCTTGTATGAGCTGGGAAACTACTCACTTGAGATGGATAAAAACAAACTAAACAGAGATTTAAAAGAAAACCATAAAATACTCTTCGGGGTTCCCATTTCCCTTTCTCCAAAGACAGCAAAAATGACAGGCTGATGCTGTAACTGGTAAAACTCAGCTTTTCTTGAAGGCAAGGCTAGAAAACACCCTTCCTACTGCATCTGTCCACCCTGGAGAAGAAAAGCAGGGAAAGCCTAAGAAAGTTGCAACCTCCAATTGTCAGAGTGGCGACTGCAAACAACAGCACCAAAATTCAGCTGGGAATTCAAAACCAGGGATGCTTCCAGGGAGGTGACGTGCAGCTCCACCACGCACGGCTGTCCTAGCTCTTTGCTAAGAGGGTCCAGCAGCTCTCCAGCCTCGGCCTGGAGTAAATAACAGTTCAAGACAGAGTAAGTGATGGCACATTTGAACAGAAAGCTGGGTAGCTGTAGCTCTTCCAGCACTTCGATAGAATTGCTGCCAGAGATTCCGAGGATCGCGGCAGGTGAAGAAGTGGCCGAGCAGAGCTTACCAGGACTTGACCTAACCTCTGTAAGTCTTTCAGAGCAATCAACCCTGGATCAGAAGGGTTCTGGGCTGAGCCCTGAAGGCATTTCCGATCAGCTCCCTCTGCACCAAACTCAGCTGACCAGCATGAACAGAGCCAACCTTGTTTAAAACACCACCCAAAAAGGCCGAGCCAACGTGTAAGTAACGTGGACACCCTGGTCTCATTTACACCGCCTGGATCCGCCTTGTTCAGCAGGACTTCAGGTGGTATTTTGCCAGCTCTGTGCAGTGCAGAAGGACCTCAGACAGAAGATATTAGAAACTTATCAGCCTTCAGAAGCAAGCACGAGCCGTATCACCCCGTTAACACCTGTCTGCCCGGTGGAAAGGCCCTGACAGCACATCCAAGCTGGAGAACGCCACGTCACCGCATCCTCCAAAGTGGAAAACTGCAGTTAGGGAAGAATAAAAAACAACCAAAGGGATATCCAACCACCTCATCACACTCCTTCGATAGACAGCGACATTCAGGACAAAGAGGAGCACTTGGGCATCAACTGCACCACGTTGTCTGCTGCAGTAGGGCAACACTGTCCATTTTAACAACAGAATTTGATCAAAATGCTTCTAACGTGCTGGCAAATGCTCCATTTGAGCTGAAAACGCCAGTCACTCATTGGGATGACTTAGTACATAGCATGTCATTCCTCCCCTCCCATTACCGCTCCTGTCTTGAGAGATCATTTCCTGCACGGCAGTCTCGGAGGTGTATTTGTTTGCTGCTGAAGTATTATCTCCTTGAGAAAAAATAAGAGCTTGGTTTTATTTCAATGAAAGCTAAAAACTGCAGAAAAAGCTTAAAAATAGTGTCTAAGAGCTCTTGCAATCTTCACTCCCTTCCTATTGTAACATCAAAAGCATTGTTCCTTTATGCAGCTACTTGGTCCTTTTTTTTTTTCCCCAGGACAACTCTGACAAACCCCACATTCCTACCACAGAAACCATCTGAAGCAGGAGGAAAGAGACAGGACTTCCAATATTTTGCATTCAAAAGGATCAACCAACACAAACACGAACAACAGCAAAACATCTCTCTCCCCGAGACTCACTCCATCTAACTTCACCACTCTAACTTCCACATCTACGTTCCCCTTTAAGTCAACGATGGGATCAGAAGGTCCAAAAGTAAATTCAATCAGATCTAAAGTTGGATGGAAATAGTGTTGTTTCCTTTAAATACATGAAGGTACTTTCAGTCGGAATCAAACGCATCCAAACACTTGGTTTTGTCATCACTGAAATGAAGTTGGAGGCCAAAACTATTTGCAGCTTTTAAATCCCCACCACCCTGAGCTTCTGCAGGTGCGGTGCTTCAGAGCAGTTAAACCTCCAGAGCAGAGCAGATTTTTTTAGGCTCGAAGGGGAAAAAAAACCCCACCACATTATAAATGTACACCTGAGACAAAATACTGGCGTGAAAGGAGAGATACAGAGCAAGTGTGCAAGGTGAAACGGGGAAGTTTCCTTCTGTTCTCAGGGGTAGAAGTGACGTGCTTCTCCTCTCCAAGAGGCAGGAGAGGAGGTTTGCCTCCAGGACCTGAGGAGGCCCCTCTCTGCTACATGGTACCAGGAATATTCACACATGAACTGGGCAGAGTAAGAGGATCTGACTTGGTAATGCCAGGCACGAAAATATCTGCAAGATATAAAATGAAGCTAATGTTAAAAACTGTTTGAAAATTAACTCCTAAGGAATTAGATAACAAATCTTCGACCTTGCCTGTGCATCAAAGCTTAACCTACGTACTGCAAGTCATTTAAAATAACATTCCGTTTTAATTAAGCAGGTTAATACGGAGCCAAGCGAGCGAGGGCCCCTCCACATTGCTGGCATACCACCATGGACCTCACCGAGGAGCAGCAGGGCCTTCAAGGGGTGAGGCTGTGGATCAGATGCTCAGATCACCAGGTTAAATAAGTGACAAGTGAATTACCTGTCAATCTCTCCTGGATGTTAGGGCAGGAACTGAAACAGGACCGTAAGAATCAAGCAACTCATAAAAGCGACTTTCACCTCTGAAGATGTGTCAGGTTTATGAATTCCAACAATAAAGTGATCTCCCAGTAAAGAAAGGCTCTGCCAGCACAGTGACATCTTCCGAGGGTGTTGTTCAGCTGGACTGAGCTTCTCAGAAGTGAGACCCGTGCAAAGGGAAGGAGAGAAGCAGGGACTGCAATGTCTAAGTGCGAGCAGCTACTGGGTAAGGAGCTGTTGTCCTCCTATCAAATTATCTTCTCAGCATGCCAACCATCAAGGCACAGAGTGGTGGGGTTTTTTTAAACTAAACCCAAAGGACTCCAGCTCCGATACCCCATTTACTCAAGTGCACCGCAAACTAGGGAAAAAAAACCAAACCAAACCAAAAAACCCCTCTCCAGCTCTCTACAGACTGTGGCAGAGAAGCCTTGAAAACCTCACTGAAATAATAGAGACCTGCTGCCGACAGCGGGTTCTGGATCAAGCCCAAGAGGAGAGGGCCAGTGAGGTTTTATTGGCCTCCCACAGAGCATCGGGAGGAGACCTGGAAAGACACGGCAGCCCCAGGAGAAGGGCTCTCCTCTCCCCTCCCCCCTGCGAGCGCAGCCAATCGAGCCCAGACAGGAGGTGAGGCTCCACAGCAGTAACTCTGCCAACTTGAAGGAAACGTCAGGGTCTGGAGAATTTCCTCACGTGTTTCCAATGTGTTTTTTATGCATTTTATTGCTCATCTGCCATGCAGATCAAAAACGCTGGAGGGATTCCAACTATTTCACACAGAATCTCACACTCCAGGCTGGCTGCAGCCCCAAAGCCTGAGTTTCTTCACTTGAAATACTGCCCAGTGTTATTTTGGGATGTGACCTGATAGCGGAAGCCCACGGGGACCCTGAGACGATAACCGTTCCAGCTGCGATTGGTTGCCCAACCCTTGCCGATGCCAGCATGGGTTTGTCAGTACTGCTGACAAACAAGGACTCAGCAGCTAACACCTTCTTTTCACACCACAACAAAACCGTGCCTGAAATCGCACAATCTGGTACCCAAAGGAGGGGGCAGGGGAGTTCATCTAGCTCAGGGAAAAGGGTTGCAAGTCCTGGCATGACCAGCACAAGGGAGACGGTTAGCTGATGCTGGAAACAGCACGGCGGCTTTTCTAGGAGAACCACCACCACCATTTCACTATCTGATACAAGCTCGTTTGTTAAACAAACAGAAAGATGAAACAACACGAAATACTTAAGATCAAGGTAACAAAACCCCGGAGGAGAAGAGAGTCAAGGCTCCGCTCCGGCCCGTCCCACTGATCTGGAAGAGCAGGCAAACTGACCAGAAAGCAAATTGATCTCCTCGCTGGGGACCGCAGCCTTCCCCTGCTACTCCCCTGCCCGTCCCCGACCTAAGAGCACATGAGAAGCGTGGGGGGCAGAGGGAAGGAGCGCAGGGGCTGCGATGACTGTCGGTACCATCAGATCACTAGACAGCACTCAAGGAAATTAGGATCTGAAGATGAGCGTGTGGTGGAGCTTATAAATTCCGTAAGGCCAGTTGTTTCCATAAAGATGCTTACGAGCAAGAGCAGAGAACAATGGCTAAATTTATTCTCTGATTCTTTCTGAAAGGGAAAAAGCCTCTTCATTTCTTCTGACTAACTGAAATACCTACTCTCTATTACAATTTCTCTAGTCTCTGCAGTTTCTTTTCCACTCATCAAGAACTACCAACGCTTTAAAAATCGCAAGCTTGTCCTTCCCTTCCCCTTTTATTTCCACACCCAAAATACCTCAGTCCTCTCTATCACAAAAATTACACAGCTGACTGGCAAGCTGGGATCTCCCTGCTATTTCAGGGAAACGGATAGACTCGTTCCTCCTTCGACAGCACAGACAAACCAATCTCACATCTCATGCCTCACAAAGCACTCTATCTCCTAACACGAAACGGCCCGGAGACCTCACCGTGCTCCATTTACACCAGACTTACAGATTCACGTCACATCTGAGAAGACACCTTGCAAAACTGACTTGAGATTTCCACAGAGGTGACGGAAAGGTCTGGAGAGGGCTCTGCCACCCCCTTCCTACTTACTGTGTGTGTCTCCTCCAGATTGCTTCCCCAGTAGGAACCTGAAGCTGGAGCTTGGGAGCACAAGCTAAGCTACAGCAGAAATCCAGTTGATCCTTCTCATCTATAGGGAGTTCTAATCGACTGTCTTGACCGTTCCCAGCTTTCCTCCACAGCCAGGCACCTCTTACCTCTTAACTCTCCAAGGCACTGAAAAGTTTGGTTTAGTTTAATTGAATGGGGAAAGAGGAGCTTCTCCTGGCACAAAACTGGGAGTGACCAGAAAGAAGGTCACGGCCACACGAGCTGCACCATACACTTTGGTGTTTTATGAAAGCTTTTGAAATTCATGGCCTTGCCTCTTCTATCCTCCTTCAAAACAGGACATGATCAGCAAGCAGGAGAACAAAGAGATTTGATTATGTAATGAAATCACCAGGTTTGGCCCCTCAGACGTGCCCCTGGAAGCTCAACCTCTGCTCTGGGCAAGGACCATGTGGGAGCAACTAGAAACTAGTCAATTCTCAGGTTCTGCAGCAAGCTCTTCTGGAGAAGAGCCCAAGATCCCGGTGACAGAACGAAGCATGCAGAAAAACCTCCGAGTCCTATTGCGTGCCACTTACTCATCCAAGCAGTCCTTCAGTAAAGGAACTAAGGGTGGACTTTTACTACTCCAAGGGAAAACCCCTGCCCATTAAAACAAGTATCAGGACAGTAACACGATCGAGGCTGCAGCCTCTGCTAGATGGGAGTCCATATTCCCTTCCCTCACAAAGAGTTTAAGCTCCTCTCAGGCATCAGCTCTGACAATTACAAACCTAAGATGGGGACTAGAACATGCAAGAGAGATTCGTGCAGTTTCCTTGCTCAAAAAAAAAAAAAGAAGCTGAAAAGCTCCTTCTTCCAGGCTGGCTTTAGACAAACTGGGAGAAGCTGCTGGCTCGAGCTGCACTGCAGGGGAAAAAAAAAAAAAAGAGCATTTGGAAAGGAGGCTGTCAGGAGGAGGGGCTCCCTGTCACACGCGAAATTTTACTCCGATTGCAAAAAATAAGCCGCTGTTCTCATCCACCTCAGTAAATCTAGGTGAGCCTGGTTATTTGGCAGAAAGCAGGTACAAAATAAAAAGAGAGGACGATAGACGGAAGCGCTGCTGGCTTTACTACATTCCTGCAACGGGAGACCTTGCAAAACAGCCGGCGCTGCTACCGCAGCAGCCATTGATTTTTCAGAGGTCGATACTCCACTCCCACAGATCTACTCGGTAGGAGCTTTAATCACATCTACTGCTCCTACCCTGTGCCACCCCCTCCTCCTCTTCCCCCTCCAAATAAAATTAGAAAAAAAAAAAAAAAAAAAAGAATAGGGGGGGGGGGGGGGGGGGGGGGGCAAGGGGGCAGGTACTCACCTTGTCTGGGGGGACCTGGGAAAGAGGGTGGACCAGGGGGGCCTGGAGGGCCAGGGGGGCCCTGCCGCCCCTCGTATCCAATCCCAGGGGGGCCCTGAGGTCCAGGAGGCCCTGGTGGCCCAATGATACTGTCCCCCTTGGGACCCTAGGCAGTGTGAAAGAGCATCCCTGAAGTGAAGCACCCAAGGAGATGCCGCTCCTTCCCCATGCCCCTCTCACCCCGTGCACTGTGGGGTACTCACCGGCAGCCCAGGGTAGCCCTGGGGCCCTGGTGGCCCTGGCAACCCAGAGGCACTTGGACTGTAGAAGGGGGTGCTGCCCGGCTCACCCTTCTCACCCTTGGGACCTGCATCGCCCTTGTCACCCTGTAGGATGGCACAGCCTTAGGGGGAGCAGTTGGAGAACACCTCAGTACCCCAAATCATGCCAGGTGCCAGTCCTGCCAGGCACCGCTGGTGGGCAAAGGAAGGGCTTACCCGCAGGTTAGCACCGAAGTGACTCAGGTCGTAGGGGAAGTGGCCTGTGGAGAGGGAGTGGAGGGGCAAGGAGAGCCAGGATGGGCACAAGCCACACCCTGCCCAGCTCTGCCTGCAGGGACCAGTCACCTACCTGGGGGACCCGGGGCTCCGGCATCACCTTTCTCTCCCTTTTGTCCTGGAAAGTGGTGGAAACCTGTGGGGAGCAGCAGAAAAATGTCATCTCAGCACTGCAGCATCCTGGCCCCAGCTCTAACAGAGGGAATCTTGACAGGGATCCCTGAGCTGCCCCAAGGGGGCTTGGAGAGGGACACCCCCTTACCAGGGAAAGCTGGCGATGCGGGATGGCCAGAGTCGCTGAAGGCCTGTGAGGACGCAAACGACTCAACTGCAGAGACAGCAGCATCCTTGGGGACACCCCCCTTCAGTGTGATACTGATAACAGCCCTGTATGCCAGCCCTAGCCAGGATGCCACCACAGCATTCTCTGTCCCCTCCAGCCAGGCAGGTGGCAACTGGGGGGACCCTACAGCCAGCCCTCAGCACCCCCATCACAGTGAACATGTTGTTACTCACATTGTTGCTGTCGTAGACTATGCTGCCCGGGGGCCCTGGGGGCCCTGGGGGACCTGGAGGCCCTGGTGGACCCTGTGGAGGGAGAGAAGCTGTGTCAGGGTCCTGCAAAGTGGACAGCCCCCGTGGAGGACTGTCCTGAGTCCATACACTGAGGCCATGCCCTGCCCCGGAGAGACAACCAGTCCTCGCAAGAGGGAGGCATGTGCCCTTTGCCAGAGGGATTCAGGTCCCTAGGGAGACCCTCGGCGTGTCCTCCCACTCTGCTGGGCCAGCAGCCCAGGGTGGCCGCAGCAGCTCTCACCCGCAAGCCCAGCACGCTGCTGACATCCGCAGGGTCACCCTTCTCGCCCTTCAGCCCATTCATGCCAGGACGTCCCTGTGGATGAGCAGCACAGAAGAGCCTCATCCCTGTCCCTCTGCCAACTCTGACGCCTAAGTCACCTCCGACACCCCAGCATTGCCTCCAATACCCCAGCATCACCCTGCTCCTTGGGAACACAATATGATCTAGGGTTCAGCAGGAGCAAGATGTGCAAACAGTGTGGGGCAATATGATGGAGGTGATGGTTGAAGGGACAAACAAACCAGGAGCAGGTCTTACAGGTCTGCCTGGAAAGCCAATCTCTCCCTTCATCCCTGCTCGTCCCTGTGGACCCTGGAGAGGAGAGAAGATAAGGATGAGAGTGTTCAGAGCAAGGGCACCGCCATTCCACTCTGTCCTGGATCAGCCTCTTCCCTTCCCCTGAGATGAGAATGATGGTGACTTACTGAGGGTCCCATTGGTCCACGCAGTCCCGGTTCCCCCTGTGGACAGCAGAGAAGGAAAGGGTGTCACCAGGACCATCTGGCATGCATCACATGGGTATGTGCCCCCTGTTCTGGCAGCACACCCACCTTTTCTCCTTTCACCTTTGCAGTGACCACAGTCCCATCAGGGCTGATGATGACACCAGGCTCCCCCTTCTCCCCCTGCAAGAGAGGAGGAGGCATGAGGGGAGATGTAGGTACCAGACTCCCTCCCATGGCATTGCTGGTATCACCACCAGGACCCGCTGGCCGGGCGTGATGGGGGACCAGAAGGGTGACCACCCCACAGGGTAGAGGTGGCCTGGAGCAGTTACCTTCAACCCTGGGGAACCCTGTGGACCAGTTGACCCCCGGTCTCCTTTAGGTCCCACCAGGCCCTGCAGGGAGGAGCAGAGAGCCCACATCAGCCCTGGCCCACCAAACCCCCACTCCCATCACCACCACCCTGGCACTGCTATGGCAAAGTGTGTCAGGACCAGCAACCAGAGGTTTCACCAAAGCATGCCCAGAGCTTTCACTCAGGCCACCCCTGTGGTTGCCATCCTTGCCACTGACTCACCGGGAAGCCGGCATGACCTTGTCTGCCCTGCAGAGAGAAGCACAGATGCTTGCAAGAGCAAATGCCCTCTTTCCAAGAAAGCAGGTGTTCTCCTGGCACTGTTGAGGGTTGGGTGCAGGTGGCAGGGGAGCACCTACCTCTGGTCCAGGCAAGGCCACCAAAGACTTCTGGAAAAAGAGACAAAATTAGTTTTTTTCACCATGATCTTTGCTCAAAAAGGTCAGATCTCCTGGAGACGTCTCCCTCAGTTCCCTCACATGACAGGTGCTGGGTAGGCCCCCGCTCCCTGCTCACAATTTTAGCTTCCCCCAGGTGTGGTGGATCCAGGTGCCATCACTTACATCTTCACTTGAGACAGTGATGACCTGTCCAGGGGGACCAGGTGGACCAGGGGGACCAGGCAGCCCCACACCATCTTGGCCTCGCTCACCCTGAAAGACACAAGTCATCAGCCCCAGGGCCACAACCAGTCAGCCATTGTCCTCAGCCTGGTGGCACCTACCTTCTCACCAGGGATGCCTCTGTCACCTTTGGGTCCCTGGAAGGAGGAGCAGACAGAGGTGAGCTTCCCAATTGGCACCACACGCAGCCAGACCCTGGTTCACAAGCTGAGACTTTCTCCTGCCTGTGGCTCAACAAAACCTTTCAGGCCACCCCCACCATGCCTGCAAGGTCCAGGCAGCGAGCCAGGTTGGGATGCTTTTGGGTGGAGGTGGTAGCAGTGAGCAGGATGGCAATCTGCTGGGGAGAGGGTCCCAAGCAGTGTGGGCACCCCTGGCACATGGTGAGCCTGGTTCCAGAGAAAGGGAGCAGCCAAAAGCACTGGAGGGGGTTGAATTTTGGCTGCTGGGGATGGAGCTGCTGCAAGTGGCCCTGCAGTGATTAAGGAAAGTGAGGAGCTGATGCTCCTACCTGTGGTCCAGGGAAGCCCTCCAGGCCAGGGCGGCCATCCACGCCAGGCACACCAGCATCTCCCTGCAAAGAGGTGTGAGAAAGGGCAAGATGCAGGATGGAGCATTCTCCTGACAGCCCCAGGTCCTGCCCAGCACCCTGCAAATCCCAGGTGCTCACACCACCCATCCTAACCTCCTGAAACTCCTACCTTCAGTCCTGGCAAGCCAGGCTGCCCAGGACTGCCAACCTCCCCCTGCAAAGTAAGAGGTGTCAGAGCAGCAGCAGCCCCACAGGTTGCCCATGAGCATCCTGCAAGGATGGACCCAGGCTCCAACAACAGGAAGGTGTTTGAAAAGCTCCTCACCTTCACCCCTGGCAATCCTGGCACCCCCTGAAAGCAACAAGAAGGGGGCCATGAGCATTGGGTGATGGCAGGGGACACGATGGCAGAGGATGCCCTGGAGAGGCCAGGATGGAGGGGGGGGAAGGGGCAAGAGAAGAGCTACCTGGGGTCCTTCGGGTCCACGTGGTCCGGGGGAGCCGGCAGCAAACGGCA
>JAAGNO010001719.1:3480-32266 GCA_033439905.1 Ceryle rudis
CAGGAGTTGGAGTCATAGAAAAGAACAACAGAAAGTCTGGGAGAGGCAGCAAGACATCAGGACGCACTGTGTAGGACAGTGTGTGCGAGGCAGGAGCCCTGGTTGCCACACAGACACCCCCTGCCAAGCATCCTCCAAAAGCGTTTAGCTTGAGAAGCAAGGCAGAGGGCAACCCTCCCCCTTTTCAACAGGCTAAGGGAGCAAAGATTGAGAAAAAAAAAGAAGCCATGGGGCTCAAGTCATCTTTGTAGGTAGTGGAGTACTCTGCACTGTACTGACTTTCCAGCCCCTCGTGGGTAGTAGGGCATGGAGTGAGCC
The DNA here is from genome assembly GCA_033439905.1 of Ceryle rudis. Taxonomy (NCBI): domain Eukaryota; kingdom Metazoa; phylum Chordata; class Aves; order Coraciiformes; family Cerylidae; genus Ceryle; species Ceryle rudis. The sequence continues at coordinate 3,799 of JAAGNO010001719.1, forward strand.
AGCAGCTGTGTTCCTGCAGTCCCTGGCTGGTGTAGGCGGCTCTTGTGGGGTTTTTGATCTGGCTGGCCTCGGTGCAGCAGTGGGCCAAGCCAGGAAGAGGGAATGTGTGAACACATCCTGTATGTGCTTTTGAATCTTGCTTAAATTTGGTGCAAAGGTTTGACTCCCAGCACGAGTTCTGATGTTCCTCAGCAAAAAAGGAAACTTAAGACAACTTTGCTTCCAGTGGGTCATATATTGTCTACGTCCAATCCAGGTATCTAAAGCACAGCCCTGCTCTTTCATATCTAACCACACAGTTAGAGCTTTTTGGTGGACTGGAGAAGTCAGTCTGCCTTTGTGTTGTTTCTGATGAACTTCTCATCTGGCTTTTCTGCTAATGCAGCTCCAGAGTACCTGCCAGTCTCCTTGTGTGCCTTAAAAGTGAATCCTGCTTTCTGGGGTAACAGTGTTCCTGGGAGGTGTGAATAGCATCATGAGTTGCCACTCTAAAAGCCAAAGATCAACTTCCACTCTTGTTACTCTCATGGGTGATCGTCTGTGGCAAGAATGCCGCTGTTAAAGTTACCTACAGCCATGGCTGTTGGTGAACTTTGGCTATACCATGGGATCCTTCACAGCCTGTTCTCTTGTACTGATGTCCTTGAGTGGACTCTCAGATGGTGACAGAGATTAGAGCATCCATATTGTCAGCTCTGTGCAGGAGTCCTGCGTTCCTGAGGCACGTGTGCATATACGTGCCCTCTACTTGCCTGCATTAAACCCACCACATCAGGGACTGTTGTTACTCTCTGCATAGCACAACACAAGCAGAGGTTAGGGGAGGAATGTAGTTACGAGGAGAGTGACTAGTGAAATGGAGGTTCTGGAGACAGTGATGAAATAGCCTCTCTTTCTTTTGGTGGCTTTTGTTCTTCTGTGCTGAGTCCATGAACTGGAACTTTCAACCATGTACGTGGTTTCACAAGTGCATTCTTGTTTGTTTGGCTTTGTTTTTCCCCTGTTCCCTCTTTAGGGCTGTGTGAACACTCCAGAGCTGCTGCTTATACCAGGCACTGCTGCAAGGTCCTTCCAGTGTTGAACTCAAATTATCACCGTAGTAGCTAGAGAACCACCTGGGGGTGGTAGCCCTGTGGCTCTGGTAAATTTTCTTCTTTCTCTAGAAGCTTTAAAGCCCACATATATCATCATGTTCTAGATGGGGGCTGAAATGACTTCCGTGCTGGTGTGCAGAAGGGCTTGCACAGGGGTATGGGATTGGGTGGTGTTGGTCCCTCAGGCTGGAACTTTTCACTGCATTGGTGACCTTCCACCAAAGCCGTTCAATACCTGCTCCTGGTAGCTAGCTGTGTCTCTTGCTTCTCCTGCTTTTGCATGGACTGAATCAGCCTTCCCTGGGCCTGCTTTCTCCTCTGGCACTCTTGAAATGCATCCTTTTGCAAGAGCCAGTGGGCAAGAGAGCCATCACTTTTTAAAACACCACTTGCCCACACTGAGCTTGGCACAGGTGGTTGCTGGAGTCCAGCCTCACTGGGAGCTGAGACTTTACCAGGTGTCTCCCAGAGGCCTGGAGATGCATCTGGGAGCTCTTGAAGTGGTGTTCTAGCACCAAGAAGCTGGTGAGCTGCGAAGCTGCAACTCCTGGGAGGAGGAGGAGGAGTTATGGCACTGTATCTGCTTGCAGTGGCCTAGGGCAGAGTCTGGATGGGTGATTCTCATCCCTTGTAGCAGTTGGAGCGGGGATTGGGTCTTGATCCTTTTCTGTCTCCCTTTTAGTTGACTGCAGAAGTCTTGATGAATCATGGGCAGTCCTGAAGCCCCAGGAGGGCTGTTTTGGGATGCTCTTTGGGAGAACAAAGGCATTCTGAATGGCACTGCCCTCAAAACATGGGCTTGTCTATTCTACCCAACTTCAAATAAAAAAAAAAAAGGCAAAAGTGCTTTGGTAATTTTTTTCCCCCTTTTCTAAAACTCACGAACAGCTTGGGAAAGTTTGAATTCCCATTATTGAAGTTTTAAGATGCAAACAACTGTCAGATCATTAACACAAGTGGGCTCCTTGATTTTGTGGCTGGTTTGAATACATTTGGTTTCCCAGCTGATGTTTGGCAAAGTAAGTGCTGCTGCTCTGAAGCCAATTTTCCTATTGAGCAATTGGCATTGGGCTTTATAGGCTGATTATTGTGATCCTTTCGATAATACTTGCTAGAGACGAATGAGCTTCTAGTGCCAGCTTTTAAATGTCTAAAGTCTGTCATAAGGCTGCTGCTTGAGCCTTTTGCTGGTCCTGGAAGCTGTGTGTTGAGACTTCCCTGCTTGTTCATTGCAAGCATCGTGGTGTTTCCAGGCTGTTCAGGTCTGGTGAGCAAAGAATAGAGCTGTCCCTTTGCAAGGAGGTGGAATAAATGGCTTCAGTTTCTCACAGATTTTTATCATTTGACTACTAAACCTTCTCCCCTGCTGCGGTAACCCCAGTTCTTTCTCAGAGCACCTGCTGGGCAAAACCCAACACCTTCTGTGACTCCTTCAGAGCAGCATGTGTGCTCCTGAGCTGGCAGTGTGTGTATGCTGCCTGCCTTTGGCTAATGTAAAATGATTTTGATGCTTTGGATTTAACTCGTATTTCACATGCCTTTCTGGTCAGTACTTTTCTTTCTCAGTGTGGAAATGCAGAGAGAACTTTGGGTAACAAATTTATTTTCTCTCTCTGCTTGAATTGAAGCACTGTGTCCCCAGGTTGTTGGGGAAGGATGGAACTGAAGCGCCTGAGTGTCTTCCCTTTGCTTTAGAAACCAAGTGAAAAAGATAGTTAACCAGGCAGCCATTTATTCGTTTAAGGAAGAAAGTGGTGATTTCAGCCTTGTATTTAAAGGTTTATTTTAGCAAGCAATGTTTATTCTCCCAGCTGGTGTTTACTGCAGCTGGACCCTTTCCCTGCTTGTAAGTCTAAATGATCTCCTGGAAGATGACCCAGGATCTGATCTTTTGGTCACAGAGAGGTGTTTTCTTCTGCATCTACCTGACTGCAAAGCAATTATTTATCCTGTGTCATCCCTCATCTCTGCAGAGGGATGGCATTGCACGATGCTTTCCGATCACTGGCACTGTCACTGCCTTTTCTGCCTGGCTTTCAAGTGGATTGACGCACCCTCCTGGGATCCTTTTGGCTGGCAGGGTAGGAAATCTTCACCAAAGGGTGGCCGGCTGGGGACAGTTGAGTGAGAGCTGCCGAGTCCAGCAGAGACCATCCTCCTGTGGCTGGAGGTCACCTTGTCCCTCTGCTCTGGGTGCTCAGCGTAGTGGACAGCCATGAGCTGTGTTCTGTCTCCACCATCTACAGCCACCTCGCTTCCAATTTGCCTGAGGAAGGAAGCAATTTCCTGGGAAACAGGAAAACTGGCTTCTGCTAGACAGTCATGTTGTTCTAAGGGTACTGCTGCAGTTGAAGTCATTAAACCCCTCCCAGTGTAGACACGGTTAAACTGAGACATGTCTTTTAGCCTGGTTTCCTATGGAAACGAGCCTTATGCAATCCTGCTGTCTGTCAGCCTTTCTCCCCCTCCTCCTCCCCAGTATCTTTTGCACTGGTAGGCCAATTTCAACCAAAAACAACAGAAGTCTCCAGGCTGTCAAGTTTCTATAGATTTCATGGAAATAGGTGTTTGCATTGAGCAGAGGGACTTTGTCAGATCCTGTCTTGAAGGGAAAGGCTGTAGTGAGGCTTTGACTCACACTGGTCACTGGAGAATCCTAGCATAGAGGAACACTTTGAAATGCCTCTGCCATGGGAACAGATGGAGTTGGAGCCTGCACCTGTATAAAATGTTGCCTTGCAAACACAGGTGGATCAAACTTAGGAGCAGTTCATTTTGTTTAGATGTCTGCTTCGTTCCTCTGCTGGAAACCCCCCTCCCAGGGCAGGGGCACTGAAGCTGTGTAGGAAACGTAACCTGAAATGCTGCTGTTGGTAGCCTGGTTTAATAAAATAGCCTTAAATGAGTACTGTTAAAAATACTCTGGCTGCGAGGGCTGGTGTTTTAGAAGCTGTCCCTGCTGGGAGAGGCAGATGGTTGGAGGCCATAATAGCTTCAGTTAGTTCACATTTAATCCATGTGTGTTTGGAGTCAATATCCTTGGAGAGACAGATCGGGTGACTCTGAGAGACAGTTGTGGCAACCCGGACTTAATCCTGGTGCTTGGAGGATACGCTGCAAATTGCCTGTGGCTTCTGCAGTAGTGGGGTCTGGGAACAGGAGGGAAGTCAGCAGAGCTTCTCTGGTTGCGAACAGTTAGCTCCAGTGCAGTACTGGCCATGTGCTGGGGTGATTTGCACCAACGTGCTTCACCTGCTTGATACAAGAGCTTGGGATTGGTTCCTGGGCAAAAACTAAGCCCCAGTGATATGCTCTTGGGTAGCAGACAGTGTTTGCATTTGTGGCTGGAGCAGTGGCCTGGGACAGCATGCGGGTAGGAGATGGCTGTGGCTGGGTAGGCTGGTAAGGTGAAAGCTGTGTGGAGTGGGGTGGAGGCCAGCGGTCACTGCTCTGTTAACCTGCAGATCTGACATAGGGAAATCCTCTGTTCTCTGCATTGCCCTGAGAAAACTTCCAGGCAACAGCCTTGCCTCTAAGATGACAGTACTTCAGTCTGGGGCATTTCTGCCCATCTCCCCCCCCTGTTTACCTAGTGATGGAAAATCCTGTCCTAGGGGTGGGGAGAGCACTGTAGTGACGCTCTGATGATGATCCTGCAAGGAGCAGAGCTTCCCACAGGTCCACCCTGCCCAGGGACTTGCGGGGCCTTTGCCCCAGCTCAGAGCCACTGTGGAGGTAGTGTAGCCATGTGCAGACACCCTGGCCTGAGCTCTGCCTTGTGCAGCTTAGCAGGAAAATGTGCAAACAGTGAGTGGCTTTTAACTCTCCCTCTTGCTGAGACAGTGTTCACCAGAGCGTCTTCCCTTGGTGATGTTGGAGCTGCTGCTGATGGGGATTATCTACAGGCATTTAATTTAAAAGAAAAAACAACTTTCTTCTCTCCTTTTTTTTCCCTAAGTCACTGATTCTGTCTGCTCATGTCTTTTAATAAATGTGTTGTGGGTAGGGGTAGATTTCTGGTGGAGATCAGGCAGGGCATTATTTTCCCATTCTGAAAAAGGTGGAAACACATGGATGTGACTAGAAGACAACATCTTCTACCCCCGTGGGAGTGGTGGTTGCCATGGAAGGCGAAATGGAAAACTCAGAGGCATATTTTCTCCTACGTAGCTGATGCCAAAGGCCCACGAAATAACTGGAGTCCAAAGGAGAAGGCATTTCAGATGGGGCTCTGGTTCCTCCTGGCTGGGTTCAGGCCCTATTTCAGCTCCTGATAGGGTGCGGGTGTCGCAGCAGGGAGCTGTGATACATATCTGTTGGTAGCCAGGCCGTTCAGGGAGTGCCTTCAGGATGGCAGAGGCTCAGTTCACTCTTTGAAGTTCCTTGGAAAACAGCTTGTGTGTGCATCTCACTTGCTGGATGAGCAGAGCCACCAAATCACATATTTTGATTCCACCATGGCCTCCCGGTGAGGACAGTGCATATGGGTGACACAAGGGTGTTGCCCGTCCGTGTGCTGACATAAATGAAATTTAGTCCCTAACAAAGCATTTTCCTCTCAGGTTCAGAAACAGAACCCTCATTTCTGCTGGTTTCCATCCCCCTGCTCTGGCCGCTTCTCCCTGTCCACCTGTGTCTGGGTACCACAGCCTTGGGCCTGTGGGTCGTCCCCTCCTCAGTAAACCTGGCCCAGTGTCGCTCCAGCTCTGGCTGACAGCTGCGGTGGCCTCGCTGCCATTTTCCACAGTGGCTTTATGAGGTGCTGATGCTCCCTGTGCAGGTATTGGTGTTATTTTTGGCACTTTGCTTTGGGCTGAGATTCTCATCTTTTGGCTTGAAAGTCCAGCTCCTGCCTTTTAATTTGCAAGAGGAGAGGGGAAGGATGTGACTCGTAAGGTTTCAGCCACCTGAAGAGCCTGGAAAGGCGGCATATTTTATCACTTCGATAAACACCATATTTTCCCACTATATTAAAAAGCTTCTGTTCCTTCTCCTGTCTGCTGGTACGTTCCTGTCAGTGGCCTGAAACCAGGGATTGCCTTGGATTCGCCTGTAACAGGAGTGGGAGTTTCCCCATTGGCACTCTGCAGCCATCATCGAAGTGGAAGGCTGTGGCAGAGGCGAGGCAGTGAGCGCAAGCTGCTGAGCTTTTGTGGCTCCTTGTCCTTCACAGAGACATCTGATAACACGTGTCACTTGGGAAGATGCCTTGTACCTCTTTGTCATTCCCCATTACTCCCCTCCTCATGTACCAGATTCTGAGCCAGATGGTGAATGTTTTTAAAGCTAAATGTCTGAAGAGGACTGTTTTCATCAGCAAACCTCACAGGTAGGGCAAGAGCTTTATCAGTCCCTGAAAAATGTCTCTGCAGCTCTCTGGGATGGTACCAGGTGATGGTGCAGGAGGGGAAGTTCCAGCTCTGCTGTGAAGTCACTGGTAGACTCAGTGACTTGCAACCAGTGATGCTCACACCAGTCACCAGCCAAGGCTCATTAAAAAAGTCTCACTTTTTAGCTGCTCTAAGCTGCCTTGCCTTTCAAGGAGGCACAGAGCTCAACTTGTCCTGGGAGTGGACAAGTTCCAGAAACGATCCCTCACTCAAGTTGAAGCGAACTGCTGGATCAGCAGAATGTAGAAGCGAACCCAACCTCCAAGGCCCTGTCTTGGGAGCAGCTGGTTTTTGTCACTCTGCAGGGTGATGTCCAGAGAAAAGCTTACTTTGCAAAGGGAGTTTCTGGGACCGTGCAGCTTCAAGGATGAGTCAATAACTGTTTAAAATGTCTGTAGGCTTGCAAAATAGTCATTGTATATGGATGCAGCGGTGTGCTGTGCCGTCGAGTCTGTGCTGTTGGGTTGCTTGTGAAAGCAACGTGCACATAGCAGTGTCTGAGCTTACTAGAAATCTTGACATTGGAGATTCTCATCGTTTCATCGGATTAAAGTGTTCGTTGGGAAATGGGCTTGGGTTAGGATTAAAAAAACGTGGTTTGTGGCAGTAAACAAAAACAGAAATGTGAGGTCCACCATGCTTGTCCTGTAGCTCTAAACGTGTAGCGTAGAATGAGCGTCCTGAGATTGCCACGTAGCAGTCCAAGGTACTTTTAACCACAGTTACTGGAGTCACAGTTGTGTTTGTCTGGAGTGGTTTGATCTTTCCAATGATGAGTGGAAAGCAGTTGCTGATGAGAGGAAAATCCTAGTTCACACAAGGTGTCTGTCTCCTCTTGGAAACTAAGCCAAATTTGGACATTAGGAAGAAGGTCTTTACTATGAGGGTGGTGAGAGCCTGGTCCAGGTTGCCCAGAGAGGTGGTCGATGCCCCATCGCTGGAGCCATTCCACGTGAGGTTGGCCAGGGCTCTGAGCTACCTGTTCCAGTTGCAGATGTCCATGCTCACTGCAGGGGGGATGGACTCAATGACCTTGAAAGGTCCCTTCCAACCCGGTGCATTCTATGATTCTTGAAAGTTCCCTTGTGAGGGTGGGAGCAGAGAGAGGAGGGGAAGTGATGGGATCCAGTCAGAATTGGTGGCAGAAATCAGCGTTGATTTCTGAAAGGACTCTCACTTTTAATTTCTTTTGTCTATTTAAGCCAGTGAAGAAAAAGAAGATAAAACGCGAGGTTAAGATTCTGGAGAATCTACGTGGTGGCACCAACATCATCAATCTGATTGACACTGTCAAGGATCCAGTGGTAGGTGCCTGTGTGTTGTGCTGTGTGGTGGGCTTCCTTCCCTGCCAGCTGTGGGTATAGGGCAGGCACTGCCCTTTGACTTCTGCTCTCAACTCCAGTTGGCTGTTTTCTGTGCCCCTGCCTTTGTGCCAAGCAGGGGTGAGCAGTGTCCAGCTTGTTAGGGTCTCCTGAGGTGGGTTGGTTTGGGTGGGCTCATGTTCATCCCTGTCTTCTCCAGACTCTTTTTCTGTAAGAAATCAGAGCCTGTAGCCTTCCAGCTTCTGTCTGGCATCCAGAACATAAGTATTTGCAGGGGCAATTGGATTTGAAACACTTTTTATCCTTCTTGTTGCTATTCTGCCTAGTGACCACAGGTTACATCATTTATCTGCATTGCCACAATTACCCCATTCCTGGAAAGCTGTCTCTGGTGAGCAGCTGGCTGAGGTCTGTGACTCCCAGCCTGCTGGCAGCCACAGAGAGAGGTGATGCTGCTCTAGCACTGGCAGTCCTGCCTGACCTTCTTCCTGCCATGGGCTGGAGGGCTTAGTTCCTGGTGACACTTTTGCCTTGCCCAATGGTGTCTCTGCTCTGCAGCACAGGGAGGAGCAGCAGCACTGTCCAGAATGCCATGTTGGAGCTTGCTGCATGAGGTAGAAGCAGAGCTGTCATGCTCCTGCCCTGCTCTCTGCAGTGAGGCTTGGGCAGGAAGCAAAAGTGTTCTCAGGTCTCTTGGAGCAAAGAAAAGTCAAGAGGGTATTTTAAACTATGACTCTCTGTTTTGCAGTCAAAGACTCCTGCTCTGGTGTTCGAGTACATCAATAACACAGATTTTAAGGTGAGTCTGCCTGAGTGTGGAGGGGGGAGGCTTCCCATTTCTGTTAAGAGTGCTTGTGATCTTGGGTTGTCAGATGCTCCTTGAGAACTATGAAGGTTGTTTGGAGATTTCCGCTATGTCAGCTTCACCTTCCTTTCTCCAGGTAAAACAGAAACCTGTAAATAGACTCTAGATGAGAATGAATGAAAAGCTTGTGTGCTGAATCCCCTCCCAACTTTGAGGAGTGAGTTCAACAGGTTAGGACTATTCTTACTCCCTTCTTACTTTAGTCTTTTAACTGCTGCACTATATATTCAGCCCAAGTTAATCCCTGTGCTGCAGTGCTCTATTTACAGCAGTGCAGTAGATGGAAGAGGTGACATCAATTTGCACTGGAATCCTTCAAGCCAGGGGACTGTGGGGTGGCAGAGACTGGAGAGCGTCTCCCACTGCCATTGGGCCTGGTAGCGGGAGACTGAGCAGTCTGGAATACATTTTAAGAGCTTTGCTGCTTGTTTGAGTTTGCATCATGTTTTCTGACTTTTCTGATTTCTGGGGAGCCTCAAGTGCTGTTACTCCTTCCCAAATGGGGGTTCTTCTGTCTGGGTGTGGGTCTGACTGCCTGGGCTACTGAGATGCCTCTGGCTGGCAACAATGAGCTAATACACAAAAGGGATATATAATTAGCAACCACACCTATTTTAATGGTATCTTTGCTTCCCCCGTGTGAATCTTTACCATAAGTCATTAAGTCAGTGGTGGAGAATTAATTGAGCAGTTGCCATTAAAAAGGCAGCATTTGTCCCCTCCTGCACTGTTCAGAGATCTCTTTTGTTCCATGTTGTGAGACAGTGCTTTTTTCTTTCCCCTCCTGTCTGTGCTAAAGCATTATGTAGGTACATGCCTTATAGGGTGCAGCTTCAGCAGATGACACCAAACGCAGAGAAGGTCCCTGGGTTGGTGTTGGTGGAAAGGAGGCAGCCCGGCAGCTGGCCTGGCAGCCCTGCATGCTGCGAGGCAGCCCACATCGCTTCTGTTCCTCTGCAGTGGATCTGGGAAGCTGAATCCTGCTGGATGGGGCCCTGTTCATAGCCAGTGCCTCAGCCATGCTGGCAATGGTAGTCCTACTGCTATTTAATCTCATATAGTGACTTACTGCAGAGACTGGAATAACAGTAACTTGCAGCAGCATCTGCCCTGACAGTTCTGGGCAGGGAGACGAATGTTGCCTCCATCAAGTAAACAGCCATGAGAGGAGTGCTCTGCAGTGACCTTTCGGGGCTAATTAAAGCAGGCTTGGTTTGTCTGGGCTTCACTGACATCAGCAGAACTGTTCCAGTGCCTCATGTATGTTGGGAATGTGTCCCTGTGCTTCTAGTCGCTCAAGGACTCTTCATTTGGCTGATCATGGAGGATTTTAACTTTCTGTTTAGAGATAGAGTATTTTATTTTTATTTTTAATATATGGCTTGAGATAAAATAGGATTCTAGGGCAGTGGCAAACCTTGCTGGGGATTGCTCTGCATGTCTCCTAGCCAAACTGGGATTACACCACTCTGTTGAGTCCTTAGAGGAAAAACCTATCATCAAAGATATCACCTGGTAACTGAAATGCATTCACAAAGGGGAGCGTTAAGTAGTAACATGAGACTGGTGGCCAAGAGGAACTCTTAACTGCAGGGCTTGGAGATGGGGTAGGTCGGCCGTCCCCACCGCACTGATTGCTGTCACAGGCACTGTTGCAGCCAGTAAGGAAGGCAGCACTGGTGTGGCCACAGCAGAAGTAACAGCGCTCAGCTCTGAATGTTGTGTTAGAAACAACTATAGGAGTTTGCAGCAGACTATTTCTAGGCTACTAGGAGAAAGCCTGGCTCCTTGAGGACATCCACATTCACAGCTGCGCAAGTCCAAGGCAGAAAGTATCGAAGCTTTTGATGCTGATTGGTACAAGGCAGGAATAACTCATTTTGGGAATGCAAGTGTGTCCCCCAGGGTGTGCAGTCTGGCTTGTTCATGTTCAGAGCTTAATTGTAACCTGCATTTCACTAGTTAATGTGTGGGGTGTGGGGGTTGAGCTACATTCCCATGAGCTCTGCTGCCTGTTAGGTAGGTTTTTGGGGCTGCATCTAACTGGCAGACTACAGAACTGCTGCTATTCACAGGTGCCTGTGGATATCTTCTTGTGTCCAGAGGCTCCCAAGCTGTCTCTTCCCTTGCTCTGAACTGCCCTTGCTGAGCCAAAATGCCAAGTAGATGAGACCACTTGTGTCTTAGCTTGCCCTATACTTCTATACATGAGGCAGCTGGAGAGCACTCAAGTCATTGCCCCCTCTGCTCCGCAGTCCTGATCTCTTCAGACAGCCAAATTCTTCTGGACTTAAGTGCCACATGAGCTAACCCTGGTGACAGGGACCTCTTTGTTTTGAGGTGGCTGCTGCTGAACTGCCCATCTCTGCATTGACTTCTGGATTCAGGAGTACTGATGAGCAGCGTGTATCTTGCTGTCAAATCACCCTCTGGGTGTGTGAGGGAGTTCCCAGAGTAGTTTGTATACAGCAGGTGATTGCTGTATGCTTTACAGCACTATGGGTTTTCTCTGTCCTGTTGGCAATAGTTGCTCACAAGCTTGGGTGTATCCTCAGTTGTCTTCCTTCTGGCAGTTTCTTTCCTTCAACATTATTATCTTTTGGTTAATGTCAATACTTCCACCCCTTCACCCATTCAAATGTCAGGACACTGTTCATGTTCATGCACCCGTGGAAGTGCCTGCTGGGTTTCCTCAGGTTGGGCATGGTCAGAAACTGTGGTTCTGGTGGGCCGGGAGACAATTCTGGATCAGAAACACAAGCTTGTATTCTGCATGGTTTGGCTATTTTTAAATTATGATATAAACAGGAAACTTAGGTGATACCTCCCTAGAGCTGAGTACATTTTCTTAAATTACCCAGATGAGTCCCTTTGGAAAGTGACAACCCTACCTGCAGGGATGATGAGCTGGAACTAGACTAGCATGTATTCCACTCTGGGAGGATGGCAGTTTGTATATGGGGCTAGTGTTTCTCTTCAGATCTGCTGCATTGTCATCTGTGAGCACTTAAGCTGCCCACAGTCACCTAGCACTGCAGAGCCATGCAGTCAGTGGAGTAACCATCAATGAAATTAAATGTCTTGCTCATCAACTTCAAACTAGAAATAAGATGCCTGTCCTTTAGCCACCATCAGCTGTCACATATTTTGTGTAGCCTGTGAGCGTACCTGGTACTGTGCCTTTCATCACCCCAAAGAGGCAAATCCCTCGGGAAAGAAGTAAGCAGAGACAGGTCTGGAGGAGCAGTTCTGGGATGGGTTTGCTTGTCCCTTCTTAAAACACACTAGTAGGTTTGTAGCTGAAGAAGAGAAGGTGAGCAAAGAAAGGCAGCTTCAGGATGCTCAGTTTCTTGGAGTTGTGGGGACAGGCTTCTGAGTCTAATCTTCCACTTCACCTGTACCTCGGTGAATTTTCAGGCCAAGTGCATGTGGGGGTTTTATCCTTTGTGTTTTATCCTTGTACGTCCAAGGTTAGTTTAAAAAAAAAAAATACATTGCTCTGCATGGGCAATGCAGAAGTATTGAAAGATTCTTCTCCCTTGAGTGGCTGCCAAGGGCAGGATGCTTTGGGATCTGTTTCCTTTTCTTTGCTGCTGCACCCCAAAGCAGTGTCTGTCTCCTCTGACAGCTCCTCGCAGCCACCGTGTTGCTTTGCAGATGCGGCTTCCTGCACGTAGCCAGCTGTGTTGCTCACTCAAGGGAGAAGAATAAGTGTTTAACTCCTGTCAGCCCCATGGAGAGAGGAGCACATCTCTGCCTCCTCAGGCACTAATGGGATTAGTTTACGATGGGTTACATGATGTATGCCAAAATCTCCCTGAAAGCTGGGGAGTGGGAGAGGCTGGCTGTGAGTGAGTTTAGCCTTTCCTTGTGCTCCGTATGGAGAAAGACCAGCCCAGGACTCGGATGCATTGTGCAATGCTGAGTGCTGGCAACTAGCTGGGCAGATGTTTGAGCCGGGTCTCCATGATCCTCACAATGATGCTTCTGATTGTTTTACTCCAAAGAGCCAGCTGTAAGAGCAGATGGTGGGACAGGTCTGTAAGGGAGGTGTCTGCTCTCCCCTGCTAGGCTGCGCAAAGGGTATTTGGAGCCCACTGTCCCAGCCTTCCTGGGACCCTCTTGCAGTGGAAACTTTGGCTCTGTCCTTCAAAACCTTCTGTATTTACCAGATGCCTGCAGCAGGGCTGAGCACACTCCTGCAGGGACTGTTCCCCCCAGCAAGCAGAGCCTGGGCGCTGCTAGCCACACCATTGGCCTTGGCACAGCAAGAGGTGCTGGTTTTGCAGGCAGCTCTTCTAGGGAAGTCTGTTGTAAGCTGGTTGCCCAACAACTGCTTCTGCTGAAGGCTTTGAGTTGGAGAAGCAACAGCATTGTGATCTCCCTTCCATCCCAGCCCTGCATACAGGCAGTGAGAGGCAGAAGAGCTGGGGAATGGGGAAGCTGGGGAGTCTTGAACAAGATCCCCTTGTTCTGCCCCTGCCTGTCCTGCCCTCCTTCTCCCCTGGATGTACCGGTGTTGCCAGGTGAAGCTGAACAGGGTGGTGATTCCCAGAAAGACATGTTTTAAGCATCTCTGTACACCCATATTGTTTGTTACCTATGTAAGTCATTGAAAGAAACTCCTGGAAGGGCTTAGCTGTCCTCTGCTGACCCTGGGTTGTGCATCAGAGCCGTGCGCAACCAAGTCAGGAAATCTATCCCTGCTGTAGCTTGTAGCTATGTCTTTTTTGCTCCCTGCTCACTTGTCTGCTTCAGTGGGTTGCTCCTAAGTGTTAGGATTATCCCGGCCCATGAGAATACAATGCAGCGTGTGACCTGGAGGCTGTTAAAGTCCTGCATGCATAAATGACACCTGTATGTTGTCAAATGATTTCCAAGAGCAGTATCGGGGGTGGTGGGGCTGTTGGGAGCTGGCCCAAAATAAGGCAGGATCCTGAGGATCTCGGCATGGGCCTGGAGGGGATCCGAGGCCAGAGCTGCTTTCTTGGAGTGTGACTTTCAATACCTTGCTCAGGGATTTTTCCTGAAGCTGCCAAGTGGTGCCTGTTATGGGCAGCTGGCTCCAGTGCTGATGCAATCGGTGATTCAGCTGAGCTGTGAGATGATCCTTGTCTGTTACAAAGGCCAGAGTGATGGGTCCTACTGTTGCTCAGTGAATATCCTTCCTTACCCTGCCCTGGCATCTCACATTACTTTCCCTGGATGAGTGCACAGTCCAACAGGGTTGGGCTGGCACCATTGCCAAGGATGGATATAGAGCAGAAGGCACATTTGGGGCCAGTTGTGACCTGGCGTGGGAGCAGCAGGATGATGAGTTCTCGGGTGACGGTGCTGGTGGCACAGTGCAGGTTAAAGTGCACCCTGGATCTTTGTCACTTCCGCATGAGTAGGCACAGGTGGCCACAGAGGAGAGGAGGGTGGAAAACATGCGCTGGCAACGAGTGCTTCACCGAAACGCCGAGCGTGCTCTCCTTGGCCCCACAAGCATTTCTGTGGTGTTAAGTTGTGTTAGCCTTTATCCTGGACTAGAGGAGAGCCCCCACAGCTCTGAGGCTCTCTCAGCCCTTTGTGCCTTCTCACCCCATGCTCTTTAGGTTAATGTTTTCCTCTCCCTTCTCCACCTTAAGTACTTGGAAGCCTTGCCCATTTGTTCCCAGCCTGCTGCTCTGAATGCTGTTATCCATGTTGTCAAGTCACTGTGATGACTTTGCAAGTGAAGAAAGAGTCAAGATCATCTGTGCCAACTCCAGCATGCTTTGAAGGGCTTGTTCTCTTCTCCTTGGACAGACAGCCTGCCTGTCTCCTGCTGGAAAGAAGTCGTGACAGATCTGAGTGATCCCAGTAGCATTTCATGGGAGCTCTTGTGTCCTTTCTGGATTTCCCTGGCAGGTCTGAGACCAGAACAGCCCTTGGGAGTGGCAGCACTCACAGGGGATCTGAAATGGGATTAGTGAGTGGGGGCACAGGAAACAAAATGAATCCAAATCCAGAGTATTTATTTTTTGTTTCTCTTTTTTTTTTTTTTTTTTTTCCCTCCCTCCCCAAATCTGTTTCAGCAACTGTACCAGATCCTGACAGACTTTGATATTCGGTTTTATATGTATGAGCTGCTGAAGGTGAGTGGCATTGCATACGGCAGTCTGGATGTGGAGACCAGGAATGAGAGAGGCAGTAGCAGAGCTCTCAGGGCAGTGCTACCAAGGGGTTACTTCTCTCATGTTCAGTGTGGAATCCACATCCCATAACCTGGGGAGATTTGGGAAGAGATCTGGTTACCTAGCTTGTTGCTGTGGGGTATTCAAGCCAAACTAGGGGCCTTTTGTCATCTCCATAGTCTGATTCTCTGGGGTCTGTTCTTTCTCTGTGAAGCATTTGTGATTGTTAATAGCCAGGTAGGGCTGTGCTTGGCCTCCCTGTGTCTCTAGCGCTGTTGGGCTGCTGTCTCCCTCCCAGCCAGACCCAGTACAAGGACTGAGAGGTGTTTGCAGGGCGGGTGGAACTGGGGGCTCTTTAGCATGCTGGGGAGAGCAGAAGAGAGGGATTGCCAGCTCCAGACTTCCTTCTGCTGCAGTATTCAAATGCAGCCTCAGAAGGTGACTTCTCCCCACTTGGTCTTAGATGCCTGTGTCTTTGGGTGGAGGACCTAGGACACTTCAGGAACAAGCTGGTCAGCTCGGTGGCCAGTGGTCACAGAATCCCATAGATAGATCTTGAGGAGCAAATCTGGTTATGCTGGCTGTTATATGTTGATATGACACTGGTCTTTATCTTTGAGACCTCCCAGCCAAAGCTTTCTCTGCTCCTCTGATGAAAAGCAAGGAGTGCCCTAAATACCTCCTCTTCTCTAGCTTAGCTTGCACCTCCCCATGGAAATGCTCATGGAGCTGTATGGCAGGTCTGCTGCACTGTCTTTCTGGGGTCTCCAGCTGCAAGACACAGGAGGCAGCAGAGCTTTAGGGTGAGCTGACAGGTTTCAGCTGATCACAGGGCTGTTCTGAGCTGACCTGCTGGAGCGGCAGCTTGGCTGTGTTGGTCCTGGCAGGGCCTCGGTACTTCTGGGCTGGCACTATGCAGGTCCCCTGCCTCTGGAAATGAATGGGACATGCTAGAGAAAGCCCATAGTTCCCCAGGACTTGGTGACTGCAGGAGGAGGCTTCCTGAAACAGATCTAGTGTGTTTGAGGGAGGCTTTGTTCTCTGCACCCCCAAACTTGCAACACTTGTATGTAAAGGAAACACCTTCCTGTGGAAGGTTGGAGGAAGCCTGAGTCATTTTGGGATTAGAGTGGGAGGAGTGATTGGTTTAAACGATCCAGCCTTGGGACAAGCAAGAACAGCTTCATCCCTGTAAGCAGTTTGACCAACCTGTTCTAGATCTCCTGTACTGGAGATCCCAGGACCACCACTCCTGTTGGTTGAGAGGCCACATGTCATTTCAGGGGCATTCCCTGAGGCCCTGCTGTGGTGGAAGCTCTTGTCTCCTGTGCCTCCCACTGCAGCAGGGGCCCAAGGACAGTGTTACTTCCCTGGCACTGATGTCTTGGATATTGAGTGACTACAGGCTGCACCCTCTCTCCCTGCTGCTGGAGATGTCAGAGCATTGGATAGATGTTGATGGATGAATCTCCCTCCCCTTGGAGATGAGAAAACAACATTCCTACCCCCTTGCTCAAGGGAACAGCTGCATGGGGTGTGGGGGGGAGTGTTGCAAGGTCATGGAGCTGGAGAGCTCATGTGTGCTCCTGCCTTCAAGCTTTAAGCAGCATCACCCTCCCCCATGTGCGGTCTCTTGCCTTTCATCAGTGCAGTTTTGGCTTAAGTGAGCAGGGCAGAGGTGCCTTTCTAGCTTAAGTGTGTTTTGGGGCACAGGTAGAAAGCTACACTGCAAAGCCATAAAACTGTATGGGTGTAAGAATAATCCCCTTCTGGGGAAGAGAGCATGACCTAGGGAGCACAGGGCTACCCAGGGTGCAGCACTGAGCTTGCCACCAGGTGGGATACCTGTAGGCATCATCTTCAAAGACTATGCAGAGAACTTGGTTCCAGGACCTGTGACTGCAGGAGGACATGAAATCAATACAGTTCTGTTGCCAGCTTGTCACTTCATCATGTGCAGTGTAAGAGCTGAAAATGCCAGTTTCTTGTGCCAAGGTTGCAGCGCTTCCTCATGAATGGAGCACTCTTGCTTCTGGCTGAGAACTGTCTATTGTGCTGTTAATACTGTGCCTGTGGTTACAGACGTGTCTAACGTGTGTGCGTGTGTCTGCCAGGCCCTGGATTACTGTCACAGCATGGGGATCATGCACAGGGACGTCAAACCCCACAACGTCATGATAGACCACCAACAGAAAAAGGTACTGGGGCACCAGGGCTTCGAAGCAAGGTTATTTCAGGGAAACTTGAAACTCTGCTGCCTCTGTACCCACAGCTTGGGCAGCTGTACTGACCCCTTTAACCTTTCTTTACCAGATCCCCTTCACTTGTGCCTCTGTCATGAGATGGACAAAGTCCCACTGGGGAGCACTGCAGTGGGAGTCCATGGCTTGGACATTGCTCTTCACCCCAGCCAACACTCTGGGTTTCTTTGCTGAGAGGAGCAGCTCTGGGCTGTTAATCTCCACCCAGGGAGGGGTGGCAGTATGCTGCAGAGGTCCTGGGCAGAAGAAGTGCGGCCTTTCCTGAAATACAAGTGCATATTTTTACCCACAAACGTAAACTCCTCCTGTAGTACAGCCTGCTTGCCCTGCAGTGGCTTCCTGACACAGGTCCACAGGTCCCTCCTTGTCAATCGGCAGTGGCTGTACAGGCAAGGCAAGGTTTATAAGGAGGGGGAAAACTTTACTAGACCCAATGTTCTTCGGTAACATAGCAGGTTGTCCATCCCTGCAGCTGCAGAGGAGATGGTCTGTCTTGCAGGATGTGTTGGGCCCCACTTCTACCTAGTTTCCTGCTCTCAGCCCTCAGTTAAAATCAACACTGCCTTTGGCCTAGCCCATCTAAACAGTGAGCTAAGAACACCGGCTTAGCCTGTTCCCTAATACGCAGCGACCTGTCTTCTATGGCTAGTGGTACGATAAGGAGCCAGTCGCCCAGCAGTACCAGTGTGCTTGGACTCAGGAGGCAGGGGAGCTCTCTAAGCTGGGCTTTGCCCCACCAGCTGGTGAGAGGGGGAAGGGAAGATCCTGACAAGCACTGCTGAGAGCATCTCCTGACTCTGTGTCTCTTTATCACATGTTCAGCTGCGGCTCATAGACTGGGGTCTGGCCGAGTTCTACCATCCAGCTCAGGAATACAATGTCCGTGTGGCCTCTAGGTACTTCAAAGGACCGGAGCTCCTTGTGGACTACCAAGTAAGAATCTGCCGCCTCCTTGCTAGCCAGTGATACCACTTGTGGTTGCGTTTTGGCTGCCTTTATAGGTTGTCTGATTTCGCCTGCCAGGGCATTGCCTGGTTTGGAAGGAGGCTGGCTGTGAAGTGAAAAGGCTGAGGTTGCCTGTGTGGTTGGGGAACCAGACCGTGGTGAGCATGCCTTTTCTGACAGCTTCTCCTTTTTCCCCTCAGATGTATGACTACAGCTTAGACATGTGGAGTTTAGGCTGTATGCTGGCAAGCATGATCTTCCGAAAGGAGCCTTTCTTCCATGGCCAGGACAATTATGACCAAGTAAAGACTTTGCTACCTGGCTTATTTCACGGGACATTTGTCACCACCCCATCTCTGGGTCTATAGTGGGGAGGTTCTGGGAATTGGACCACTGCGCTGGGAGGATGTTGCTACATGCTTAGCTAAGCCATCTGGGATTATGCTTCACTGCCTTGTTTAGGAGAGTTGTTTTCTGCACCTGTTGCAAAAACAAGTTTCATGGGAGGTATTCCTTCTATCTGGGATGTTTCCAGAAGGAAGGCCCTTAGATCTGGGCAGAAAAATCTAAGTGGTGATGACATAATCTTTTGCAAAACCTGCAAAAGATTGGTGGCCTGTCCTTCTGCTCACTCTCAACATGCCTTTTGTTCCAGCTGGTTCGCATTGCAAAGGTCCTGGGCACAGACGAGCTGTATGGGTATCTCAAGAAGTACCACATAGAACTGGACCCGCACTTCAATGATATCCTGGGCCAGTAAGTGGAGAAGTGAAATGATGCCTTTTTCCTTGTAACATAGAGAGGGAGAGAAACTTATGTCCATCCCCTTGAAGGACTCTTAGCAAAGGCCCACTTTGATCTTCTGGGTCACAGTGCTGCTTTCAGGACTCCCATCTGGCTGCTCATATCATCTCAGGCAGTCACCAAGATGCAGGCTCTTTCTTTTTGCCACTCCTGTGGTCCCTGTTTCTTTCTTCTCCTGCTCACTGACATCCTAGAAGTGGAGATGTAGACCCTGGAGTGGAGTGTGGGCTGAGGGCTTGCACTCAAATCTCCCAGCTGAGGTTTCCAAAAAGGACAAGATAATATAGTGAGGACAGTGTCCATTAGGCTGGCTGGCAAGCCAGAGCACTTCTGGTCCCAAGGGTGTCACCCTGCCTGCTGTTGTCCCTGTAGGCAGAAGGAAATGTGCGGTATTGTACCTTTCCCAGGTGTAGGACATCCATGCAGTTGTGTACTTAAAGAAGAGAGTTTTCCCCAATTGCAAGTGCTTGCTGAGCAGTAGCTTGTGCAAGGAAGAGATGTAGGCAGTGTCTGGCACAACCATCTCTTCTCAGATGTAGATAGTGGCAGGTGATTCCCCTGGGACCTCTGGGTGCTGCTGTGCTGGTCAGAGCTGGTCGGTTACTTCTCCCTTTGCAGGCATTCCCGGAAGCGCTGGGAGAACTTCATCCACAGTGAGAACAGACACCTGGTCAGTCCTGAAGTCCTAGACCTCCTGGACAAGCTCCTGCGATATGACCATCAACAGAGGCTGACCGCTAAGGAGGCAATGGAGCACCCCTATTTCTGTGAGTCCATGGAGAAGCTGGGGCCGGCCAGGATGGAGAGAGGGGTCTTGGGTTGTGGGGGCAAATTTTGACTCCCTGCTCTGCCTGAGGAGCTCTGTGGGTTTTCAGGGCAGTTTTTCTGGAAGGGTTTGCCAGGGTGGAGCTTCCACTTTATTAAATGCTGTTTCCCCTTCCTGCCCGGTCTGTGTCTCCTGCAGATCCAGTTGTGAAGGAGCAGTCCCAGCCCAGCTCAGAAAACGCTGTGCTCTCCAGTGGCCTGACAACAGCGCGATGAAGACTGGAAAACGACGGGTAATTCAAGATGTTTACAAATAAAAGCAAAACCTTCGGTCACACAGTGAAGGGAAAAGAACCAAGGACCCCCCCCCTCCTTCCCTTCCCCTTTATACTCGGCAGAAATCTAACCTGGGGGGGGTCATAAACCTCAGTTCCTCTCTGGTGGTTGTGGTTAATGTATCTCTAACCCTGTGGTACCAAAGCCCTGGGCAAATGGTCTTGCAAGAGCTAAACATGTAGTGATATCCCCAGGGTTCAACACAACTGATTCTGGTTCACATCTCTATGGATCCTTCTCTTCCTTCTCAGTCCAGCCTTCCTCACCATGTTGGTGGGGACAAATTGGTCGTCCCACCATCAACCCTTAGCATGCCTCTTTCTAAACATGCCTTTCTGACTGTAGACTCTGGATGAACCAAATTCAGGCGGGGGTCAGCAGGTGCAACTCTGTTTTGAGGTTCGAGTCCTACTGCTCACTCTGGGCTTGAATTTGGCCCTTGAATTCCAGTTTCAATTGCGGATGCCAGGACAGTTGGGGGGAGGGGGGAGGTTGAGCAAAAAACAACCTACAAACCCAGTAGCATCTCAGGATTGGTTTGGAGCATTAAAAGGAAGGCAGTGATCCAGGTTGCTGGGGAGAGGTGAGATTCCACCCTCCAGGGGTGTTTGACAAAGGCTCGCTCTGAGAAGAAACTCAATAGACCTGCTTTGGGAATTTGTGAATGTGAGGGCTGCTCTTGTGACAGGAGAGGGGAGGGACTATCCAGACTTTCCCACTAAGCTCAGGAAAGTCAGTGTTGCAAGATTTCTTGTGATAGGTGTGCAACCACGTACCTCATGACGTGGCTCCCATGAAAATTCATGCCAGACGTGGACTTGTGCCAGAGCACTGCTCTGGAGCAGTTCAATCCAGCACCACAGGATGGAGGAGTGGAGAGGAAGCTGGGGAGGAGAGCACAGGGAGGGGGAAGGATCAGCGAACGGTGACGTGGTCTGTCAGGCAGGGGGCTGTGCAGCTACTGATCCGGGACTTGGGATCCCACACGGTGTTTTAACAAAGCCAGCCATTTGTTGAATTCTGGGGTGCTGATCCTGTTGTGAGGGGTGGGAGGGTTCGTTCTGTGGGTTCTTTCATCAGATCCCTTGATGGCTTTATAGCCCCACAATTCACAGTTGCCTCCTCTACTTGTTCTGTGTGTAACTTCATCAAGTGGTTCTGGTGACACTCAAATCTAGAAGCTGGAGATATAGTGTTTTCCCACCAGCACCTAAACACAGAATTTCCTTCTGCGGCATTGTCGAAATAGTTTTTTATAAGGTTGCAATGTTTCTATTTGAAACATCTGTTTACATTCCATATTCCAATAAAGTTCTATTGGCATCGATAGCAGGTCAATCCATTTGTATAATTCACTGAAACCAATAAATATCTATACGTCTGAACGTCTGCCGTCTCAAATCTATGGGATAGCCACAAAGAGTGACAGCTGAAGGGATTGTCTCCTTAAGGAGGGGTCAGGTTGACTCTTCCAGCCCCTCTTGTCTGAGTATTCTGGGATCTCTTAGTCTTTGGTTGCATTTCTTCATGCTGAGGAGTTTTCCTGTGGCAGTCTCTGCTTCCTCGGGGCTGCAGAGGCACTGTGAGGGTTTGGGTATAGCTTGGGAGTCGGCTGTTGTGGTGCATTGGCCTCCAAACAGACATTGCCTGAGGTGCCCGTCTCAGACTGTCCATTATGTGGCTGGTCAGAGAAGTCCCTGCTGTGTGGCTGGAACTTGGTGTTCTCCACACGTGTACCCCCGTGCTTGTTTCCTCTCAGCCTGGATGGATGACTTGTTCTAAAGAGGTGCTGAGCAGGGAATAGCTCTTTTCTTCCACCCTGGGATGTGACCAGTGCACAAGGTCAATTATCAGTGTTCGTGGCAGTGCTGCCATGCCACGGGGCCCTGGCTAATGTTAACTCCTGCATGGTGACTGCTTCCAGCCCTTTGTCCTTGCATCTGCCTGACCTATGGGCTACCTGGCCTGAGAGACCTGCGGGTCTCCTGTGCTCTTAAGTTGTGCTGATACCAGCAGGGTCAGTTTGGGGTTTTAACATTGATGTCTGAACTGATTTTAAACATGTTTTGTATTGCTGCATTGAGAAGAGGCAGGAGTGGATATTTCTTATGGCCTGTCCAAGTTGTTATGGGGGAAATTTGCCTGTTTTCCAGCTCTTGTGTGTTGGCATTGCCAGCTGTTGGAGTGTCAAGGCAGAAGAGGCACGGGGGAGAAGAACGGGTTCAGTGTGAGCATTTTGATAGGTGAAAAATGTTGATCCTTGTATATGAGTGCTTGATAGTGTCCAAACCTGATGGTAGAGTTTCGAGGTGGTGCTTCAGGAAGTATCAGTTCTGTATGCCTGAGTCAGAAATTCTTTCCTGGTACCCTCAAGCAGAGGCAGAGAAATGTTATTCCCAGCAAGTGAAATGGCTGGAACAACCTGCACTGCTGTATCTCCCCATGTTCTTACCCCTGCTCTAGAGTAGAACAGGCTGGGACAGATTCATCCCAGAGGGAACTACAGCAGCCGCACAAGCATAGTGTGGGAGCAAGGAGGGTGTGGAGTCTCCTGATCCAGGGCTGTGTGGAAGCTGAGCTGCAGCTCAGACCTGTTCTCCTCTTCACCCACTGGCCCTTCCAGCACTCAGAGGAGGAAACTCTGCTCTCCTCTGGACCTTAGGAAAGCGTCATCCTGCCTGTAGGGACAGCCAGGAGCTGGAGAAGACAGTGTCTTGTCCTTAGGAGGGCAATCCAAAGGAGGGAGACTGGGCAATATGCATCTTCATAGGCAAGTTGGGAGAGTTGTGGCGTGCGTCCTGGCATTTCAGCTGGCCTGGCCCTGGATTTCTCGCAGAGGTGGAGCACAGGTTTAGCTGAGGGCCTTGTAAGAGGAAAGGCTCAAAACCAGAACCACAGCAGCCAGGGAGGGATGTGGTAGGAGAGGGGTGCTGTAAGCAGCTTCCCCAACTGTTCCGTGCCTGTTGCAAGTGTGCTGTGGCACGACAGGAGCCTTTAACGGGACTAGAGGAGATGTGGCAGTGGAGGGAGACTGAACACAGGAGGCTGGAGAGAATCAAGTCCAGACTTGTGTCTGGCTGCCTGTGAAAGTGCTGCTTTACTGGACTGAGTCTCTCCCTTGCTTTGGTAGGCCCTGCCTTCCCCCCCCCCCCCGCTACCCCTTCTAAAACTGGCTGAGGATCTCTTGCTGTCCCCACATGCCAAGAGGCCTGGCAGATGCAGCTGGGCTGGGGTGGGCATGGGGTGGCAGGATGTGGGGCAGTGTGCCCAGCTATCTCCTCATCACCCAGCACCAGAGGAGCTCTTTGAGCTGGCTGTGCCCCGTGATGCTCACTTCCCTCCTCCCGTCTCTCCTCAGGTCTGATGCTGTTGCTCCCAATTTTCCATAAGCAGAATGAGAACCAAAGCCAATGTCTTATCAGCACGTGTAGAGTGACGTGGAGGGCAGACTGCACAGCGCGGGCAGGGCTGAGAGCGGGGCAGCACACCTGGCTGGACGGCACTCGCCTCTATGAGCACAGCCCTTCCCTCCAAGTGTTAAAGGTTCTTCTGCCTTTGGTTCCTTGTTGAGCTCTTCCCGACCCAGAAAGCGTTGATCTGTGAAGGGTGTGCAAAGCAGTTGTTGGTTGGTTGGTCCTTCCCATTCTGGCTCTTCCCTGGACCATGGTTATCCAGCTTGTGCCTGTCGCTTGACAGAGCACGAGGGTGTCAGGGGGTGTAGTGTCACAATGGACAGTTCTGTATTATAATTAAAATAATTCTATATTGTTGAATAAAAGTTTTAAAAGAAGCATACAAGGAGTATTCAGTGGGGAGGGAGCTGGGGGACAGGACTGGCCATATGGGAGGATGCTGGAGTGTGAGCTGTGCCCTGCTGGGACAGCCTGGGCAAGGAGAGCAGGACCAACTGGTTGTACAAATTCGCCACAGGCAGAGGCAAAGGAGCAGCTCCCCGCCTTGGGTTGTCCCTTCTTAGGCCCCTCACGCTCTTGTGGAGATGCCTGCCTGGGTGGTGACCTGAGTGCTAATGCTGGCACCTGCTTTTCCCAGCCCATGGGACTTGGGCACAGCTCTGTCTGTGCACTCTAGGAGCTCCCATCTCTTCCAGTTTCCTGGGCTGAGACTCTCCTCCTCCCCAGCACCATCTTTGCAAAGCCCTAAGCTTGGACCTCCTGCCTATGGGTCTCTGCATCACAGGAGTTCCCCTACAGATGTTGTGCTTCACTGGCAGCTCTCAGGAGAGTCTGGCGGCAATGCTGGTGGTCATCCAATCCGTGCCATGATCTTAGATGTTAACAGACCACTTGAAACTGTGATCTAAAAACCTCCAGCTGGACTCTGTACAACTGTACATGGTCACCTCTCTTCCTGTGTCCCATTACTTCACTGCCCCTGTGCTTGTCCCTACCACAGTTTTTTCTTTCACTGAAGCTGCCTAGGCTGAGTGTACCCTGGAGACAAGGCTTTTGATGGAGAGACGCAGACCTGTTGCTGGCTGAGGTCACGTGAGCTTCTGCCCACATGGTGCTGCTGTCACCCAGCCCTGAGCAGTGGCTGAAGTGGAAATGCAGGAGTGAGTCCTCACACAAAGCCTGTGAGTGGTACAGGTGGAAATCTGCCAACACCATCTGTGCGCACCACACCTGGAGATGTGCCAATGTGGGGTCAGATGTGGACATGTGCATCAGGTAAGTTCAAGCTACTGGTGCTGCAAGGCAGGGCTCAGTCCATTGCCAAGGCACAGTGTAATGACAGCCCCATGGTATCCAGGGCTGTGCTCATCTCTGGTGCTTAAATTCAAAAAGACTTGGGGTTTTGGCTGGTGTAGATCTGACCAGTGATAAGAACCTGCCCCTGCAGGGAAAAGCCCATGTTGGAGTCCACCTGAGGTCCACAAGAAGAAGCACTGCAAGCATATGCTAAATGAAGGTCCCTGCAGTGTGGTCACACATCCAAGCACTGCTGTGACCTTTCAGCTGCTCTACTGGGCCATGCAGCCAGCACGAGTCATCTGCTCTTCAGCAATGGTTTAAGCTGAGAGGAAGATGGTGCAGGATAGGCTCCTGGGGATTTTGTGCTCTGAGGCAAGCACAGACTTGGAGATACTTGAGAGGGCTGCTGTGTTTTGCTCTAGAAACTGCACCCAGCAACATAGAACTTCAGAGAAGCAAAGTTTCAGGAGCTTCCTGAAGATCTCATTCCTCTGAAAGCATTGGATGGTTGGGAACTCTGAAGGGCAGGAAATGCTTTAGTACACAGTTATTTCTGGAGCAGGCAACCTCATCTCAGGATGGGCCTTTTCCTCCACCTGCTCCTCAAAATCCAATCCCTTTATAACCTAGGAACTGGGAACAGGGGTGATGTCACACACCAGCATCTTCCTAGCAATCTTCCAGGTGGATAACATCAGGGTGTGAATCTCCTTGAAATACATCTCCCAGAGGCCTCTTTCTGAACGCCACCCTTGACCGTTAATGTGTGTTCATGTCTCATGAGGCTGGGTATCTGCCCCGGCTGTCTCTTACCATCTGATTAAGGGAAGAGGTGATTTAGTCATGCCCTATAAAGCACACAACCCACTAGCTGAACAGAGCTGAGCACTGCTCTTTCATGTGCTGCACTTATTTGTGCAAGCAGCTGTGGACGAAGGGGAAAGTGCCGCTTGGCCCGGCCCTGCGAGGGGCTGCGTGTTCTGGACGGTCGGAGCATTTGCAGCCCGAGGGGGAGCCAGGCAGGACTAGCAGCTGATGTTGTTGTCAGCAGGATTTGGATAGGACATTAGTTAGCAGCAAGGGTTACACAGAAGCCTGGAGTTAAACTGCAGGACCATGAAGCTGATGCAGGATGGTAATTTTTATGCTGTTTAGTGTCTGTACACTAAAAATAGATGCTACAGGTGTTATTACAGCAGGAAGAAATGTAACACATTTCAGTTTAACAATGTAAGCTGTTCCTGTTAAGATTCTTCAGCTGTGCAAGGCCCGTCTATACTCAGAAGTATTTTCACACCAGTAAGGTTGTACATCAGCCCTCCCGCTTATATCACCAAGGTACAGCTCACAAGAAGAGAAAGCATGTTTCTTTGCAGTAACACGGGGAGAGACGAGGGTTGTTGCTGGTACAGTTACTTCAGAGCACAAAGATGAACACAGGCCAACAGATAAAGCTTTCTACTGGAGTCTAGGCCAGAGCTGAAAGCAGTAACAAAAGGAATAAGTAAACAGCATGAATACTGAGGGTTGTACAGTGTTTATGCTGCTGCTTCTTGCTCATGCTCAGATAAGGGCTGCTTCTGGAGATGATCCGGGTTTGGCTTGTGTCCCTGTGCCACAGAGATTTATTTCCTGGACAAATAAAAGGTCCCTTGGCAACCGGGCCATGGATGCAGCAGGGACAGGGTTCTGCCTGCCTGCGTGCTCATGTGCAAGGAGTTTTGTGAATTCCAGCTGCAGAAGATTTCACCAAGCAGAATCAGCAAAGGGCAGTGACACCAGTTTGTCTAGAGCAGTGGCAGCTGGTGGAGGGTGACTGTCTGCAGCCATGTCACATCATCTGTCTCAACACCCATGGGAAGCTGCTTTGGATTTTTGCCTTCGGGATTTTTTTTTTTCCAGAGGTTCACTCCTCAGGAACCTTTATTTGCTTGAGCAGAAACATCTGTGCTTGGTTTTGGTGCTGCATGTGTTGAGCTGGATACCCCCACAGTCACTGGCAGAGGCCAGATCTGACACAGCCCTCGCTGCCTCCAGGCAGAGTCTGCACCCCCCCAGCAGTGCGCACAGCTGTCCTGCTATGGTTATGCCATATTCCTGGGCCTGGGGGCTGCTGCTTCCCTAGGAAGGTAAAGATGCCTCTTTTCACTAATCCCAAAGCCCATATCTCCACATGGGCACGGGTCAGCACCTTCCTGCTCAAACAAGCCAGGCAGCTGGAGCTGCTGCCCCTCTCCTGGGGAGGAGACCCAGTGCTGGAGACCCTGCATGGCACAGAGCATCAGGTGTTGCACTGACAGTGTGGCCATGCTGGAGAGCTCTCTTGCCCCTGCCTCCTACCATGTCCAGTCTGCCTCATGACATGTATCTCTGGCGTCAGAGGGCACAATATCTGGCCCAATTCCATGTGGAGAGAGAGCAGTTCTGGCCTGAAATGCTGTCTGAGGAAATGCCACCATGACAGCAAGCAAGACGCAGTACCGGGATGACCTCCCACGCTGGCTGGTGTGCAGGAGGCTCCTCTGGAAAGCACAGATTTCCAGATGTTTCAGTGGTTTCTGACATAACAAGGCAGCAGCCTCTGGCACCAGTGTGTCCCTGTTAGAGTTACACTGGCACACAGCAGAGGCAGGAGCTCTGAGCAGATGGCTGCAGCCAGCTCTAAGCCTGGGCAGCACCAGAGGCCTGGGGAATGGCTTGGCAGAGGGTGGGACATGCCCACTGCCCTTCCATTCCTGCCAAAGGTGTTTGCCTTTCCCTTGGCCACAGAGATACAGGAAAGGGCCTGGCCACCTCTTAGAAGACCCGAGACAGGAAATGGCTTGGTAGTTTCAGGATCTGCTTTCCAGTGCTTACACTTTGCAGTAGCACTTCCCAAACATGCAGGTCCGTGGGCACAGGGCTACACTGTCGCTCACATTTGAAAGGAGCTGCTGGCATTAATTGTCACGCCAGATCTCCAGTAGGTGTGTGTACCTGCTGATGTGCACAGGGGCTGGGAGGGAGGGAGAGAGGGAGGATGGATGGATGGATGGATGGATGGATGGATGGATGGATGTCACCTGCTGGGACATGTGAAGCTTAGGAACTTGGGAGCAAGTCTGGGTTAAAGGAAGCAGCAAAGTGCAGCAAAAACCACTGGTCACTCCAGTCTTGTACAACCAGCACAGAGAGAGAGGCCTATAGGAGAGAACAGCAGAGCCCAAACCGAGAAACGCTCCGTGAGCCAAATGCATCTTTGGAAACAGAAAAACAAAGCGTCGCCTTTTGTCCGATGGCTGTGAGTTGCAGGAGGAGAATTGGCACGTGTTAGAAACGAGGCACGGGGACAGAGTTCACCCGGAGGGCCCCGAAGCACAGCGCCCGGCCCGCGCCGGGGTCCGCCCCGCACGGCGTGCAGCGCTGCAGCCGCACCAGCCCCGCGGCACCAGAACAGCCCGCGCCTGCAGCGCCGATCCGCGCCTGACGGGGGCCCCCTCCCGCCACCCAGCAGGCGGGTACTGAGCCGCCGACCCCTCCCCGCTACGCGGCCCCGCTGCAGTCCAGGGGGACCCCGCCCGGGCCCCGTCTCCCCGCTCCGGCCCCTCCTCCCCCAGGCCCGGCCCTGCCCCCCCCCTTTGCCCCCTGTCCCCCTGCCCCCCGTGTCCCTGGGGTGGCCCCGGTGTCCCCCCCATCCCCTAGCGATCATGCCCAGGAATCAGTTGGCGGGGTTTTTTCCCCTTTCCTACGCGGTTGGGGGGGTTTTTTTTCAGTTTTAAACATCTGGGGTTTTCCTTCTCTGAGGTTATTTTTCTTCCTTTTTCTCGGCTCTACAAT